>JAWWEO010019564.1:0-13709 GCA_035582975.1 Ormyrus labotus | reverse complement strand
ACCACTTCAAAGTTATATTTGTTGAAGAGGAAATGTAGCTGATGTGATAATATTAATTAATAATATAAAAACATAATATAGAACTTAAAAGTTGAAGCTTTTCTTGATAACAATGGAGTGCGAACATCTTCAGTCATCTTTAACTTTTTATGCGAAGAAGTAATTTTAAGTTTAAATTTTAGTGCTGCGCCAAGTGTTATGTTTTTAAGTAAATTCTTTTATTGTGATTTCCTGTAAAATGTGAAATTTTGGAGTTTGGCGTAAGCCAGAGATTGAACCGTTCAACATATTTGGATTTGGTTTGGTTTAAGTTGTTGGAATTTTATGCCATTATGGCGTGAAGAGTTGTATGTTTTAAAATTATTTAGCTAACTAGTTTTTAAAACTAAAAATTTGTATAAATTTATGAAATTGACATTATTCAGACAGTTTTTAGATTTTAAAAATTAGTTAGTCAAATAATTTTAAAACATACATTTCTTCACGCCATAATGACATAAATTTACAACAATTTAAGCCAAATCTATTCATCTATTCAATCTCTAGCTTACGTTAAAGCCAAAATTTAGAACACTGCATATCTCTATATAAAATGAACCTAGGACCTTCTACCGTAGCTCATTTTATGACAAATTGTATATACATTAAGTGTATAATATTTATTTTTATGTACATAATTTATTCGTTTTGTGACAGATGATTTTCCTCAAAATTTTTTTTAGGTTTAAGACCCCCTTAAGTATTTTTGAAAATAAAAAAGTAAAACCATCATTTTATTATATTTCAAAAAACAAAAAAAAACGTATGGTTTAAAATTTATGTGCCTACAAAAATGAAAAAACAGTATATCAAAATTCATCAACATGGAATTACGTAATTCATTTAAAAATTAGCTATAATTCGATGGCACGGGTGCAATTTTATTTCAAACCCTTCAAACCGTAAATCAGTGTTCTTGAAACTTACTATAAAAATACTAATCATCAAAATGAATAATTACTTATTTTGGAGCTTTTTTCGAACCAACAATTTAATAGATTTTTTTTAAATATTTTGAATTTCCCATAATGATTTACAAAATTATACTCTATCAATATTTTACGAATATATAGCCTACAATGTACAAATTTGACAGATAGGTGTAAATATTATACAGGGTGTCCAGAAAGTATTGGGACGGTTAAATAACTCACCGGGAAAGCATTGTCACTGAAAAGTCTAAATGGGAAAATTTAGCATTTTGAAAAAGCTATTTGGCGGAATTGCCATTATTTGGGACCTACTACAATTTTGGGCCTTATGAGTTCCAAGTTAAATTTTTTACATAGGAATTCCTTTTTTTTCCTCCAAATTTATTTTCAGCAGCAAATTTTACGTTCAGATAGGTATTTTTGATGGTATCCTGGGTCAGTTTTTGGCCTTTTGGGCACAACGTACGTTTTCTTCCTATAAAAATGTGTTATTTTACGTGGATAGTGATTTTACAACATATTCTCATGTTTTATTCAAAATCATTAAAATTAAGACCCCAAAACTTGTTTTGGGCCTTATGGGACTAACATCGATTTTTTCTTGGGTAATAAGTGGTTTAGGGTGTATTCCCACTTCATAATTCGAAATATCAAAGTTTGAGTTGTTTGACCGAAACCTGATTTGAGCCTTATCAGCTTAATATCTTATATTTTAAGTGATAAGTAGCTATAGGAAGCAGCAGTCGGTCCCAAAATCACTTTTCACTCAAAATAACAAACTTGTGTAAGAGAAGAGTCTGTAAGGCCCAAAACAGGTTTTGGGCTTTACAGACCATCCACTTAACATAAGACATTTTTAGAGGAAAAAAACAAATTGGGCCCAGCAGGCCCAAAAACTGACTCAGAATGCCATCAAAAATACCGATCTGAACGTAAAAACTGCTGAGAAAAATTTGGAAGAAAAATAGGAGTTCCTATTTAAAACATTTAACTTGGGACTTACAAGGCCCAAAATTATAATAGGTCCCAAAAAATGGCAATTCTACCAGATTTTCCCCCATCTCGACACACTGTACCTGAATTCTCTGGCACTATTTTCGGCTGTCAGTGTTTAAAGGACTGATGTTAGCCTGCTCTGTCCAGGTGGTCACTGTGACCGGGGATGAGAAAGCTAGCCACTGCGGGCCCTAATCAGGAAGTGCGTACTGAGCACGGAGATCGGAATCTATGCCGCCCCGGACGAGTCCGTCCGTAAGTTGGATCACGCACACGTGTCCGTGACTGGCCGGAACTGGTTAAGTGACGGCGAGGCCCCACGTACTAGGCGTAGGTAGGTGTATTCACACGTGGACAGATGTAACCGAAGGGTGTACAGGTTCCTTGCTATTTCGGCCAGCTCCTTTACGCACGACTTCCTGGTAATAGAAAGAAGAAGTATGGTAGTATTAAATGACAAAGCAAGTGAGATGAGAGAAGCTGAAAATCTCCAAGAAGATGACATAAACAAGAAGACAAAAAAAACGCAAGAGTTGGAGCGGTTGGAAAGGCTGATGACCGAGCTCTATGAATTCGTTCAACTAAAGCAGAACGTATACAAGGAGATAACAAGCAGGGTAATTGCCAACGGTACTGCGTTCAACCGACTAAAACTGACAGTGATGGAGAAGGTAGAATGCAGACTTTCGACACCAACAGTGGTAACACGGGCGTCTGCGATACCGTCGCACACTCAAGCATCCTCTGACATGCTGACAGTGGAGGCAGAGGTGATGGTGGTAGAAGAAACACTAACGCCGGATTTCAGGAACAACACCAGAGAAAAACGGAAAAGGCTCACCTCACTGGAAGAATATGTCAGAAAGAAGAAGCGGCGGTAGAATGAAGCGGCACCGTGAATATTTGAGAAAAGACCACCTGCCAAATCTGCAGAATTGCAGCTAATAATGACTATCGAGGAAAATCCTGGGTATTATCCAGCGACTGTAGAGCAAAACTGCACTTCAGAAGATCAACGGAATTGGCTGGTAGGCAAGCGCCTTTGATTATAACTCGTTCCAGGAAGCCTTGGGCAATCGTCTGATTAATGGTAATAGTGTTACGGAGAAGGCAAATGACATCATCACGAGAGTGAAGAAAGTTTGTGATGTCACTGTGTCACGAAAGCGTACAACCAGCACGCTTCAACCAGTGCATAGGTGGAACAGTGAAATTGCCTCGATACACAAAGAGTGCATGCGGGCAAGGTGACTGTCTCATCGTGGACGGAAAAAAGCCAACCATACGGAACTGGAGAAGAAATACAAAGAGGCGCACCGAAAGCTAAACAAGACCATCCTGTTCAACAAGACGAAATACTGGGAAGAACTCTTACCCGAAGTCGATAGAGATCCGTGAGGTCAACCATTCAAAATGATTAAAATGTTTAGGTTGATTTGATGCAGAAATATTAAATTTTCAATATATTTGCTTTGACGTAATTTACAAAACAAAGCAAAATACCGATTAATGTAAAATTATAATTTAAGTATGTTGTTAAATTTAAATTGTATTGTTAAATTAGGGGGTATTCTATAACTTATAAATTGATTTGTAAGTTAATAAAATAGTTCGTTAATAAGAATATGAATTTCTCAATAAATTAAATGGCAGAACCGTGAGAGTTTAATTTAAAAGGGGCGCATTAGTTCATAAGATGTCAGGGAATATTTTGTATTTAGAATGAGTTAGTGTGGAAAATCTTCGGAATAATACAATTATGTGAAAAAAATATCGTTAAAATAAAATTTCGACATTTTGAAAAATGTCAACAAAATAAAAAATAATCGATAGAATTCCTTTAAATTGCTATGAAGGTCCTTATACATGTTTACGATAAAACTTTTATCAAAAAATAAAGTTTTAATTCAACTTTACGTACGACCTGCGGCTTTCCACAAGCAGCCACCCCAAACTAATCCTATGAGGGTTGATATGATGAATCCCCCCACTTGACACCTGAATTTAAAAATATCTGTATTCTGCATTTTGTGTGTACTGGTGCATTTAAGTACATTATCGAGCATTAATCGAGGTGGAGAAACAGAACGACATTGGCCAGTCTCTTACGCAGAGGCTGAAAGGAATATTTACGGAAGAATCCCAAACTATAAAGTGTTCTATTGAACTTATTTGTCAGAACATCAACATGCCTTGTCCAAGAGAGTGTGAAGTCCAGGGTGACTTCCAGACTCAGTACTGATTCCGAGAACGGTATCAATAATTCTCTAACCCGCACGATAATTCCGTGCCTCTCAACCTACAAATTAGGTGGCCTAAAACAATGGCAATAGCTTTAGTTGAAGAAGATGTATCTTACAAGGTAAAATCCCCAGATGATAAGCACCCGGAGAGCTTTTATTAGGCAGAAAATGTTCTACGTGGTACCCACTTTGAAGATTTGCCTATCCTAACCCCCACCTTTTCGATATTTTGTAGTGCTGACTCTTCAAAGTTATAAATTTTCGCCGTTTTTTACGCAATTTTTCACACGTAAATCAAGCAAATTTTTTTATTTAGCTCCTCGTTCATCCTTGTCCTCTCCTCAAAATCTAACATAGTTCTCAATCGAATAGTCATTTTATGTTTTTTGGAGTCACTTGCACGACTTTAATTTTCTTCATTATATCATCATTATACACATTTAAGAATTTGAGTTAATCATATTATCGTTTTATTAGTGGACTAATTCAATATATCAGTTTTAGTAATGTATTTATTATCACGTATAAAAATAAATCAAATACCTAAAACAAGGTAGTTATTGTATTATAAACACAATCAAAGGTACAATATTATTCTTAGAAAATTATTCTAAATTTTTGATAAACGCCACGCATTTTTTATTTACATACTGCACAAAATTTTTCTTTGTTAATTCAACAATTTTTTTTTTAGAAAATGCTATTGTTTCTGAAATTATTCAAATAATATACATAATAAGATTCATATATATAAACTTTAGTAACTTCTCGATTTTTACAATTTTTTTTTTGGAATTAGTTAATTTTTCAATTCTGAATATTAACGATTAATTTGTTATACGCAGCCATTATAGACTCTGTGCGTCGTTTGATTAACACGCCGGATTAGAATAGTACAACGCGCGCCGCTAGACGGCGCACCAGCGAATTCACGGCTCCCGCGAGCAAACTAGCTCACTAACTGTATATAAGCAAGAGATTCCGAACCGTCGGAGTGCACTTTGATTGCCGAAACCAACCAATCCCAACGGGACAAATGGTCTCTCGTGTAACAACTGGCATTTATCTATTTATTTATTTATTTATTAATCCAGAGTTACATAATTTATATAATATACAGCCCGCTACAGAATGATTATATATACAAATATATCCTTAGACTAAGCGCTGTATCCTGCAGAGGAAAACGATATTTCCTGTTCACAGGTCCGGATTTAAAAACTGGCGACTAAACTATGTATGATACATAGGAAGTAGTCGCCAGTCACGAATAAATATTGTGATGTATTTATCACAGGTATGATTAGCGTATTACGCTGTACATACGTGGCAATACCGCTCTAGCACTTAGAGCGTTCGCCAATCGTATGCTGACCACCTTAGCACAGTCACGCTCCGCGGTTGCACGCCATGTAATGTTTACTCCATTGTAATAATAAATATAGTTTGTTGTTCAATACGTGTGTATCAATCGTTAAAGAAAGCCACTCTCTACCCAAAGACACTACAAATATAAAATAATAATATAGTATAAATAAAAGCTTAAAACTAAAAATAATAAAAATTGAAATTGTTAACAGTGATATAATATGATAATGTGTTATAAACATATTTTCAACAATATCTAACCAAAATATGTTACCAATATCTAACTAACATTTGCCTTGCCGTCGTAAATCTCGCAGGAGATGCATTTTTGTCTATAACATATATTATTTTTTTATAGCTGTTCAGTCTCGCTGGACATGTGAATCCCATAACACATTTTACTCTATAATGGAGAAACATTCTTTCATGTTGTTTTGCAGAATCGCACTTGCAGTTCGATGTAAATACGATGTCATCTATAACCACAAGGTCTTTGTATTTGGGTTGATTTTTTAAAGGATACATTGAATTCGTAAAAATTTGTTTTCCTCTGATACCTCGATCAAAATAAAAAATAGCTTTGTTTGATCCTAGATAGTTTATATCTCCATAAGAAATGCGTATTTTATTGAGTTGCTGAATCTGTTTACCGGCAGTCTAAGTAATAAGTCATGTATATATAGTATACATAATAAAGGTCCTAATATTGTCCCTTGAGGGACCCCTGTATTAAGTACTTCATAATCACTCATATGTTGGTCAATTCTGACTTTTTGTTTTCGATTGTTTAGATAACTGGAAATTAATTTGTGTGCATTTCCTCTTATTCCGTATGCGTATAGCTTATCCAATAGAATATTATGATTAACCGTATCAAAAGCTTTGGTTAATAATAATAAACAATTTTTCGTATATTAATTTGAGGTAATGAAGTTGAAATATCTCTTATACATTATTTTTTCAAATATCTTCGCCATTTCATTTTTCTTTCCAATTTAAATTTATAATTGGAACTACCTCCGCTGTTTTTAAGGCGATTTGCCAAGTCGATTTTTCTATGCATAGATTGAAGATATCTGCTAAAGGTTTGGCTATGAGTATATTAATTTTTTTCAAAGTGATCGAATGTACTTTATCAATGCGTCCGCTTTTAAGTTTTCATTTATTTATTATTTTTGAAATTTCACTATGGTTTGTCGGTTTAATAAAAAGGGTTTTATTATTATTTGCTGGTAAATTTATTTTACTGTTTTGGGACATATAATTTTGTTACTTACAAGGAGAACACATGACCATCGAGTCATGGATTCCCCTGAAACTCACAGAGACTCATCATCGCTGGCACATATAGAGATGAAATATGCAGCCACAGGGCTTTGATGCTGAGACATGTCCTCTTCGTCCAGGTTCTCGACTGATCATGAATTTGACTCTCGTTACAGTCAAATTTCATTTCTGGACCTCTAAAGTGCCTCCACTACCTAGATAATATTAAAATATATTATAATTAACACATGTATACTTTATAAGATCAAAATTCAAATTCTATAGACAAATGTTTACAAGCTTTGTATGAAAATTGACGTTATTTTTAAAAATAACATTAATTTACATAACTTCTCATAAAATATTTGTACTTTTTTATAAAAAATATGTTTATCATCTTTAATAATAAAGTGTATACAAATAATACACTTATTAGACACATATTTTATCTTTAAAATTTTATTTTTTAATTCTTAAGGACATATAGTCCACAATAATCTTAAAAATTGTCGCTTATTTTATTGTACTTACCACTCTGGTCATACAATAATGCTTTACCGTCTTACATAAATAAATGCTGTTACCCTGTACTGCTGGACCTGACAGCTACCTGAAAAATTAACATAAAAACAAAGAATCAGGTACTTATATTATGAAAATAATTTTTTTTAATAGGTTATATTTAAAAATGTAATGCTTCTTGACTGAAAGAACCTCAACTTCTTCGTTGTAATTATTATAATTATTTAAAGCTTTACTAATTTCTTGATTTGTGAATATTTATTGAATTTGATGAAGTAGCCGCATGCATGACTACAGGACTACTACAAAACTGAACAACGACAGTATACAGTGTACCAACTTTATCGATGGTCTTCGGTGCGATCGAAACGCCACCATGTACTGTCAGCTGTTGAGTTTAGTATACTAACTAGAGAAACGCATGTGACTATTTCACAACATTCAATAAATATTCAATAAATGTATATTTTAGAATTGTAAAACGATAAATGTAAAAAAAGATTGTTGGACACAGCTTGGCCTGCTTTTTATTTTTAATGAAGAAATTCAGTGTCAGATAAGTATTACATTTTTAAATATAACCTATTAAAAAAAATTATTTTCATAATATAAGTACCTGATTCTTTGTTTTTATGTTAATTTTTCAGGTAGCCGTCAGGTCCAGCAGTTCAAGGTAACAGCCTTTATTTATGTAAGAGGGCAAAGCATTATCGTGTGACCAGAGTAGTAAGTACAATAAAATAAGCGACAATTTTTAAGATTATTGTGGACTATATGTCCTTAAGAATTAAAAAATAAAATTTTAAAGATAAAATATGTGTCTAATAAGTGTATTATTTGTATACACTTTATTATTAAAGATGATAAACATATTTTTTATAAAAAAGTACAAATATTTTATGAGAAGTTATGTAAATTAATGTTATTTTTAAAAATAACGTCAATTTTCATACAAAGCTTGTAAACATTTGTCTATAGAATTTAAATTTTGATCTTATAAAGTATACATGTGTTATTTATAATATATTTTAATATTATCTAGGTAGTGGAGGCACTTTTGAGGTCCAGAAATGGAATTTGACTGCAACAAGAGTCAAATTCATGATCAGTCGAGAACCTGGACGAAGAGGACATGTCTCAGGATCAAAGCCCTGTGGCTGCATATTTCATCTCTATATGTGCCAGCGATGATGAGTCTCTGTGAGTTTCAGGGGAATCCGTGACCCGAATGTCATGTGTTCTCCTTGTTAATATTTCTCGCAGTTTACAGAAGTAGGAATTTAGACTTTTAGTTATCTCCTTTTGGTCCGTAATTAAGGCATTATTATCAGTTTTTATTTGTTTGTGTGACGCGTGAAGATTTCATTACGGAACCTCACGCGTCTCCGCGAGCCAGAGTCGCAGCGAAAGCGACTCTTTCGGGCGATGCGTAGTTCCGCTCCGTGAGCCTCTTTTTGTATGCGCGTGATCGAACGCCGGTTCGATCGCGACTCGCGAGTGATTCTCTCTCTCTTACACGAGCCAGTGCGGTGACTCGTGCGCGCGTTTTCTCGTGTCGGTGCACCCGCGAGTACACCGTTGACCGTGTCTCCAACAGCGCGGAGACTCGGGTTTTCAAGAGAGTGACCGCGAACGTCGAAGGCTGAGCGGCCGAGCCCGGCAGAAAGCGGTCGGAACCGTGCGTAGCAGCGAAGGCTACGACACACCGCAGGGAAAGTCAGCGGAATATTCTCTCGGGAGAATATTCCGGCGCAAATCCCAGCCCGTTACATTTGATAAGATAGTCATTTTTTTTTCCTTCATGCCAATTTTTAATTTAATACATTTCCACAAACGTCGTTGGATCGTCGTTGTTTTTTTCAATTATTTTCTTATCAAAATGCACTTTGGCATTCTGAATAACCTTATCCAATATTTTAGTATATTCTTTATACTCTTGTTTTATGTCTGTGTTATTCGGATTTTGTTTTAATCTTTTGTATAGGATTTCTTTTTGCCTACAAGGAGTTTTATCTGATTTTGGTGGTTTAATGTTGGTAATTTTGGATTTCTCAATATAAAATTGTATTTCTTTTATTATTAAATTTATTGCGCCATTTGGATTCGTTATGCATTCATATTTATTCCAATCAATTTGATTTACAGTATTAGCAAGTTTTTTTGTAATTGTATCGATAGTTGTTTATTTTTTCCCAGTATAGTTTATTTTTAGTCTACTATTTTTAGTTCCAATAATAGAGGATAGTGATCTGTTATTGAAATCATTAATTTGATAGATTTAGTCTTTATTGTTTCGGTTTTAATAAAAATATTATCGATACAGTTTCTTGAATTATCAGTTAAATTATATGGTCTTGTGGTATTAGTAAAACCCGGGATAAAATCTCTTTCTAATAGACTGCTTAAAAATTCAATGCTTATATGATTTATTTCCTGAATATTTATATTAAAATCTCCAATGATAATATGGTTTTGGATTTTTCTTTTTTGTTGCAAAAAGTTTTTGTTGAATTTAAAACAGCTCATTACATGCGATCTATACAAAGATGTTATCTCGAGATTACTATTATTTATTAACGGTATTTTTATATTTAAAATTTTTGTCTGTCAATTTCGATTATTTCGTTGGAATGTATTATGCACTCATTAACGTATACAACTACTCCATCATTTTTGTTAATTTCCCCGAAATTGTAATATATAAAGTAACCATTTATATTATAGTATAAATAATGTTTCAATTTCCATACCTCTGTACATACAATAATATTAGGTTTGACCTTAAGACCCTTAATTAAGATTTGTAATTTTTCTTAATTAGCATTTAAACTTCTTGTATTTAAATATAAAATTAAATTACTATTATTTTTTAAATCTTTGTTAAAAGTCTCAAGATCATTATAAATTTTTTCGTACTGTAGTATATTATCTTGCAGTTCTTCAGCGAAACTGGTATGCAGTTCCATTATAATTTTGTTTCTTTTTTGGATGTGCTTTGGTATGATGAGAGTTTGCTTGCTTGTTGATGTGGTCCTGGTTGACGAAGAGATAAGCTTGTGCTCGTTCTTTTTATGGTGCTATGTATATTTTGGATGAAACTTGTTTGATTCCCTTGATTACTTGTTTGGTTGTTTCCTTGATTATTTGTTTAGTGTATTTGTGTCCTTCGTATTGCCGCTAATGCCGGTGGATTACCCCATGTCGGTAATGTAGGAGCTATCGGATAATCCGTTTTGTTTATGTATTTTTTAATTTTGTTTTTATATATATTACATTTTTCTCTATCAGTTGCTAAATGATCTGTTTCTAATTTTGTATTATATTTAATAGTATTGAATACACAATTTGAGCATTCAATTTTTTCACTTCTGCACTCATTTATCTTTATGTTTTCTAGCGCATTTAATGCAAGTTGTTTCATTTCTACACTTTGAACTATTATGGTCAAATCTTCCACAATTGTAACATGGTGATACATTAATAACGTCATAGGTTTTGCAGGACTGATATCCCACAAAAACTCTATTTTTATTTTCTCTTATTTGTTTATATATTTCAGTAGGTGTTTCCACCAAGATAGTATATGTGTCGGATTTTTTATTTATATACATGTGTAGCACTTTAAAATTATTATTGAAAGATTTATAATTTCTTTCATTTATGTTAATTTCAATTGCCTCAATATCCATACCTATAGCCTTATCTATACCTACTATTTTCATTTTTGGGTTATTCTGTTGTTCAAGTTTAATTTCACAATTCACTAGATTTCTTGCCATAACTTTTTCAGTTATTGTTACACTTTCTTCGTTCATACAGCTGGTTTCAAATTCACTATCATTTTTTTCCTTATAGATTTTGTTTGTATGTTTTTTTCTTGTATTAGTTGCTGAGTTATTTTTTCAAAAATATTTCTTTCATTTGGTTTTTTTTGTTTTTAAGGTTATCTTTGGCACAGATTTCGGTTTCGGTTTTAAATCACTTAGAGCCTCAAAATATTATTTAAATGCATTGGTATTTTCAGTTTTATTGATATTTTTTAATAACTTTTAAAATTATAAATTATAACTTTTAAACTTTTTAATCATATTTTTTGTACTTCATTTTTGTCTTGCAATTCACTTACAAATTGTCTAAGCAGAGCGTTTTCTGATATTAATGTTTCTAATTCAGCTTCATCATTTTTTAAAGACACATTTTGCCTTTGAATTGTTTTGTTTTGCAGTTCCAGTAAAATTTCTTCTTTTATTTTATTTGGCGATCTTAGCTTTATTTGTGCTATTTTGTTTCTTGTAGTTTTATTTAACACGTGTTCAGCATTTGGTTGCGAGGTTACATCCTTTAACATATGGTCTAGACAGATAACAAGTTTTTCACTAATATATTTAACGTTTTCTAATTTATCAAAGTCTTTTCTGTGAAAAACACTGTCACATAGTATGCATATGTTACTTTCCTAGAAGGTTGACACTGGTAAAAATATTTTTTATGTTTATCAGGAGGACTTCGCTTCTCTTCCGCCATTTTGGCGATGGCATTGAACAAACACTTATTGTTTAAATAAGAAATCTTGTCATTTTTACCATCCACTCCTCTCCCTTTAAATTACAAGGTCGATGTCATGGAGGTAAACCCCATAAGGTTTTCTATCTTTTTAAATTAGATTTTGAAAAACATTATGGATGTCTTAATATATCTAATTTGGAAAATTCAAACAGTGTTGATTCTAATGATGCTGCTCAATTATTTCAATTGTTTAAAACCTTATGCCATGAGTCGATAGAAATAACAATAGAAGATTCTTTGGAAATGGAAAATTTTAATGAAGAGGATTGCAATGAGTTAGAAGACTCTTTATCTCATCAATTTAATGATCAAGTAAGTGTTACAAACTCTACAGAATCATCATCTGCTTTGGAACCTGCATCAAAGAATAGAAAAATTGAAGCCGATGGCTATGACTTTCGTCTTGAAGTAAAAACTCCTTGTAAAAGTAATCAATTTTCATTGGCAACTATGAAAAAAATTATTGAAATGAAAGATGGAAAATATTTGAAATTTTCTACCATCCAAAAATTATATCCTCGCTTACAACCTATGCATATAAGTAGGTTTAGAAAATACGTTGAAAACAATGGAAATTTTTCATTCAAGATGTATGAACTAGAACAATCTATAAACCATCGATTTACTGAAGCAAGACAACGACTTTTATTTGTTCATGATATTGACCATCTTCGATGGGCTATTGAAGAAGCAAAAAAATTTTGATTGAATAAATTTAAAGCAAGTCCTTATTTCATTAAGAATTTGAAACTTCGACTATTTATTTCTTCAAGAAAAGTAACTAAACTTGTAACTAGAAAGCATTTAAGTGAAAACACTGAACACTGCTCACTTACAACTTACTATAGTAAAATAATATCTCAATATAATTCGAATATTTTTCAACAAGAATTTTAAGTAATCGAGGTGAAAAGGACACTATGCAATTAGTAAGAAGCGTTGCTAATACAACTTATTCATATACAATTCAGCCAATAATTACAGCATCTGGAAAAATTTTGTCCCCTATGTTAGTACGTTTACAGGAAACCACTGGTAATGAGTGGCACCGAACATATTTTACACAAAAAAAACTCTACACGCCTTTATCTTTTCGTGTAAAACAAAGGCGTGTAGAGTTTGTTTGTGTAGAGTATGTTCGGCGCATAACGAGTTTGGACCAAGAGTTCACGTAGAAGTAGTACCGAATACACCGAGTAATTTTGTTGTAGTTTGTAGTAAATCGTTTGTACTACATAGGAATAATAGAGCAGCAATATTATAATCAACACTGTTTAGATTTTCCAAATTGTATATAATAAGACACCCACAATGATTTTCAAAATCTAATTTAAGAAGATAGAAAACCTTATGGGAGTTTACCTCCATGACATCGACCTTATTTAATTTAAAGGGAGAGGAGTAGATGGTAAAAATGACAAGAGTTCTTATTTAAACAATAAGTATTTATTCAATGCCAGTTGTTACACCAGAGACCATTTGTCCCGTTGGGATTGGTTGGTTTCGGCAACCGAAGTGCACTCCGACGGTTCGGAATCTGTTCCTTATATACAGTTAGTGAGCTAGTTCGCTCGCGGGAGCCGTGAATCCGCTGGTGCGCCGCTTAGCGACGCGCACTGTACTATCCGAATCCAACAGGTTAATCAAACGGCGCGCAGAGTCTATACTGGCTGCGTATAACAAATTAATCGTTAATACTCACAAGGAGAGTGTATGACATATGGGTAATGGATTTTCCTGTAACTTTGGGATATGTTTTCTAATGTTAAAATGTGAA
>JAWWEO010019563.1:0-13716 GCA_035582975.1 Ormyrus labotus | reverse complement strand
GTTGCTTAAAAAGTTTAGCAAACATCGTTAAGTAAACTTTACTCAGCTTTGTAAGTAAATTTTACCGAATCCGAGGCGGCATCTTTCTTTCTGTCTCTTTCGCGCGTGCGGTGGCTTACTTAATAATTCAGTAAATTTCTTTTACTTAATTTTTCAAGTAATTTTCACTAGCGATTTTTCTCCGTGTTTATAAGCGTAAATTACAGTCTAAAAAAATGCAACGACAAAACGTTCTCGCAATGCGCCATTTCGATACCCGTCTCGAATCCAATACCTTAATCAAGCACATTCTAAGCAAGACGGACGCGGAATCGTTAGCGTAATCGAACTCGGCGGCGGAGAGGCAAGTTCCCCGACGTAATGAAAATCGATCGGCCAACGTAAACACCCCGGTAAGCAGTCGAGGAAAAAGACGAAACAGCGCTTTAACCGGATAAACTGACAAGATTTGCCGGGGAGCCCTCCTCCCTCTTAAATTGACTCCCGGAGGTGAAGTTCGGAGCTTTCATTCGGCGCAAGCGCAGCGCGATCGCTCCTCCGCGGCGGTTTATAAAGCTCCGATAAGAAACGTACACGCGACGCGGATTACTGACCCCGCCGGATTATTAGTTCGTCCTTTGTGCAGGAGGAGAAGATAGCTGGGAAAGGGGGATTTTAAGACTGGCGGAATTGAAAAGTAGTAATAAAGAGGAATTCGGGGTAAATTTCAGCGGTTTTCCGGCTTACGCAGCGGTCGTAACTCGGCCGAAGTAATTTCGAATTACATCGGAGTCGAGCTGGGCTTAATCGATATTGAGTTACTGTTTACCGTTCGGAGCTGTTGCGCGACTGTGAAATACGATACGAATATACTTTTTTTTTTTATTTCCGTTCGAAGGAACGAGAGAATAATTGAGTTATCGTTATTGGTAATTATTCTTATCGGTATTCGTAAATGGAATTCACGAACGAAGGAGTCGATCGGAAAATAATAGGGCGTCGATCAATCACCGAGTAAGCCTTTAAAAATCTAATACGCTTCCATCTTCGAGAGCAGGATATTTCGACGTTTTCCAGAGCGTGCAATCGAACGCAAAAAGCGTCACTGCATGCGAAAGTATTTACACGTCCGTCAAAGAGCACAAAGTGTCAAAATCGCCAGAGGGTCCATAAATACGTCGGCCGCAAAATTGGGGGGTTGGCGCAAATATTTAGTCTTTAAGCGGCCGGCAAAGTGAACAAGAGTCCACAGAGGCTCGCTCGCATCATACGTGCACAGAGCCTCTGCATTCTGACAGCTCCCGCACACGCGAACTCCCCCTCCCTGCGCACACACAGTGGCGAGGGGGGGTGGCGCAGGAAGAGAGCCCTCGAGTATAATTAGATGTCCCAATTTGGCCGCTCCACGGCATCTCATTATGAAATCCGCTCGCCACAAAAGCGCGCACAATAACGGCCCGTGCACACACGTATATACGGCGCGCGGCCCTGTTGCTCGGCTGTGTGCGCGCGCTCTTGTTCCGCGCGGAATGTCCACTCTCGGCGTGGTACATACGCGCGACACCGGCTGCCTTCCTCTTGTAACTCGGCTCACCCGAACACAGCTTCGGCCGAAGCGCGCGCGTCCCTATTGCCGAAAGTGCGCGGGGATTTATGACGCTCTTCTCCTTCGCCATCTGAATATGTCGATCGAGCTGTTCGGACGACCATTTGTGCGTGTTCTCAAATATTTGAAAGTCTTCGCGGTGAATATAATAGACGTCGTTACCGACAAGCGTCGGTGCAGCGTGCCGATACGCGCAACTGCGCGCAAAGCGCAAAAGCTCTCCGCCTCCCTCGCGAATATACAACTCGAGCGCGGCTCCTCCTCGCATAAAGCGCCGCGCGCGTCTTCGTGGACGGAAAGCGGGAGAATCGAGAGGGAGAAATAAATGTGCTCGAAGAAGAGGAATATTCGATAAGCCACCGCTCTCTCCCAGCGAGGAGGAGGAGGAGGAGATTGTTTTTGTGGCTCTCTTTTATGCGCGAGGAAAAAGGAAATTGCCTCCGATCGGGAAAAAAACTGATACACACACGCGGGGCTGATTGGATTTCGCGTGGGTTTTTTATGGGACGCGCGGCTGATGCACGTTATGCACGAGGGCCCTTCTCGACGATGCAGCCCTCTTTCTTCTCGCTCCTCCTCCGCTCTCGAGCCGCCGCCGCCGCCGCCGCCGCCGCCGCTGCGCGGAGATATGGATTTGATCGCGGGCGACTCGTTTTTTTATGGGAGCGGAGGATATAGAAGCGCGACGGTAAATAAACCCTGTTATACGAGTCTATCCTTTCTTTGTTTGATCGATCGTTAATAACCGGCGATTCGGTCGTTTTAAAAAACGAACCGAATCCGTTGGGAAACTGCGCGTATTTGCCAAGGATTTGTTCGCGTTGTTTATATATTGTGAGCTAATTTATAATTGAACGCTTCCGACTCGTTTCCGGTGAAATGTTGCTTTGCGAAGAATTCTACTGAATAATTATTCCTATCTCTTAAAGCTCGACGTCTATAAGAGCGACGTATGATACCTGTGGAGTATAAACAAAATTACTGCGAGCAAATATTAAATGCACAGCTGCTACACAAAGTCAAACAGCACTATAAGAATAATTATTACCAATAACTGCAGCTGCAACTGCAACTAACCGCAGTCGCAGATTCACGGAACTGCCGCCAGTTAGCTAAGAGTAATTGTGCAATCGTTTCCCATAAAAAAACGATCCAACGCGTCAAACAATTCCGATCCGATTTGAATAAAATTTCCGCAGCGGCGACTTGCACCGATCGGAGAGAGCGACTCGCTTCGATGTCTTATCGCAGGAAATTCGATTTGGCCCGCGACGATACTTGGCTCTTGTTTCTCCGCAGACAGAAAGATTTGACTGCAATCGCGATCCGCAAACAGTTTTATTACTCGAGGCGGGAGCACTGCGCAACGATCGCCGGATCCACCAGTTTAACCGTGGATGCGAAGTATTCGGAGCGATCGAATGAAAAACGTCGACTTTTCGTTCGTTTTAGCGTCGTTACGGGCCGTATTTTACGCAGGCTCCGGATGGTATTTCGAGACGGATGACGAATTAATGCGAGTTACGTATAGTTATCGGAAGCTAATACTGGCTCGCAACTGAAATTCGATGAATTTATGCGCGTATCGTCATTTGCAATGGTAATTTAAGATTGGATTTTTGCTGACAAATTTGATGGAATTTACTTTGGCGCATCAATCTGCATGAGGAATTTCAGAAGCCCGGCTTCGCGCGGAGTTCAGGTTCATGAGCCAATTTACATAACGATCAGGTTTTCTATATAACCTTTCTTATCTATACTTTTGTAATTTTTCTTTCCCTTTGGGAATTCGCGTTTTTGTACTTATTTTTGCTGTCATACTGATTCAAATGCACGCAAAAAAAAATTAATCGAGCGAATTATCGCTGTCTATTGTATTTTAATAGAAATGAATTAAATTCACGATTTAAAGAATCTGAAATTTTGCAAATGAGCGTTGAAATAATTCATCTGCTACGGCTTGTTGTGTAGATTCATAAATCACCATTAAATATTCCATGAATTTCGGGTGCATTTTTAAAGTCTCTCCAGGGACGAGTTTCTAAAGTTTCAATTTCTATTTTCAGAACCAAATTTGAAAACCAACTCATCCTTGAATAATACGGGGAAAATTTTATTTATTTTTCATCCGAATAACCTACTAAATTTTCCTTCTAACACAAGGGAGGATTCAACGATTTTACACTGAATATTTTTAAAAAAATATAAATAAAATAGCAGCTCTTCGTATAAATTTTAACTCCGCTCAAAAACTCCATTTTTCCTTTCAGAAAATGCAAAAGCATTTCATTTGAGAATCTCGTTAAACTTAGCAGTTTCTACGACTGTCTCGAGTACAAGAAACGGCAAAGTTTCCGAAAATATAAACTCGAATCCTCGCAATGAAATTATAGCAAGTAAGTTTAAAAAGCGGCAATTCAGCGAAAGCAAGAAAAAAAAACGTTTCCTTTCCCAAAAACTCCACCAAAATCCTAAAGTACACGCATCATTTCCCCTCGCCGCCCCGCGTCGATTCTCCAAAGTACGCGCCAACATAACGCGCATCGTCGTCCGTCAGAGCGGGGCTTCGCTAGTCGTCGTTAGGCGCGCGACTAGTGCAGCTCGATTGCACGAGCACACAAATCGCGCTCCTCCGTCGCGGCTAATCGATGTTAATGCCCGGTTCGACTGGCACTTTACACGCCGCGCGCGCGCGCTCTGCAATCTCATTGCCCGCCCGCCCGCGCGCGCGCTCCTCGAATTCAATCAGCTAAATCGGCGACGCGTCGCGGCCCACTAATTGGATTACCCTCCGGCCGAGAGAGCGCTGTTTTTCACCTCCGCAGAACTGTGCAGCAGACGCTCTTTTTTCGCGCCGGCGGAACGATCCTTATGGCTAATTGGCTTGCTTCCCCCTCGTGATTCACTTGCTTGCCGTTCGCTTGCGCGCGAAACGCCTGATTATTGCTATTACTTTTTTATTTGTGCGGCCGCGTTTCGGCTGGGAGGATGCCTCAAAATTTTACGAGCAGGAAGCTTGAATATTGTTTTAGAAAGCGTTACCCGTCGATAGGTTCCAGATGGCAAAGATGCAGATAACGCTCGGATAAAACTTTGCGAAAAAGAAGTAAAAAAAAATCAATTTTCAAAGATAAAGCAGAAATCGATATAATATATCAATTTTTCAAAAAGCGTAAACTCCCAATGAATTGTTGTCAAACAAAGAAATCTCGCAAAAGAGCGGCCATCAGTCTCGCGCGACGGCTCCCCCGAACTCTCGCTCCACGCTCGATTAGGCGTTTAAGCAGAGAGCACAGCTCCGCGGCGACTTGGCCCCCCCGTCGTCGCTCCGGGCACCGAGCTGCTCCGCGGTGGCAGAGCGCCAGCTCGTTTCCAATTATTCCCGAAGTGTGTCGTTGCACCCCCCGTCGGACGCATCCTAAATTAGTCGATTTAATCGGGCCGCGACTCGAGTCTCGGGTCGCCGCCGCCGCCGCCGCCTCCGCCTCCTCCGCTTAATTACTCGCGATTCGCGCGCAGCTGCGGAAATCCCGAGGTCTAATAAAATTACAGAGCCGAGCGCGAACCGCGAGGCGCGCGCTGCTCTCTCCGGGCGCCGATTACGCTAATGCCCTTTTAACTGGCCTCCGCGAGAGAGCGCCTTTTTCCCGCGGAGCTTAATTGCCGGAGGGGTGTGGAGCTGCTGAATTTTTTGCCAATTTATTAACGGGAGCAGGGATTGGGAAGAGCTTTCTTCTCGACAAATGATATTGGCGCGTCGCGAGGAATCAAGGGAAAGGTGAAAAGCATTAAAGCGGACACTGATCGCTGATTGGGTTGTTGTACGAGCCTGCAGATAAAAAGTAATTGCGTTACCGCGGCCGTTAATACTATTACTGGCCGTACATTTAATACAGTTATTTTCCCGATAACGCAATCAATACACGCCGAAAGTTATCTCTTTTCACCGGCGGATAAAATCTCCGACAACAACGGACCGGCCGCTCGACTTTACCAGCCGTCAGCCGCCCGAAATCCTGCAGTCGCAAAATGCGAAAATCGCTCGTATAAAAAATACTAAACCAGCCCGCTAAAAAGCCTCGCGCTCGTCAGTTCCCAGGGTAGAGTTGGAAATTTTTCCGCCGCGTCGACAGCTAAATCAAAGGCGCGAAAAACAATGGCAGCGGCGTCGCTCGTCGGGGCGCGCGAGAGAGCGAAACGAATCGGAACGAAATGAAATTGCATTTTTCCGCGGCGAATGAGCGATGAATCAGCTGCGCGGACGTTCACACTTTGGCAGGAGCCGCGATCGGACGGCTCTCCGAACCATTTGGACAATTTGGCCGGCGTCCAGCAACCCGGGCTTGACTGATGCACCCTACGCTTTGCGATACAGGCATGTGCTCTCTCTCTCTCTTTTGGCGCTTCTTAATGCGCGTCTGTCTGTCGGGGAAGACAGACCGGAGCCCGCCGCTTGCACCTCACGGTTTTCGCGCGGCGGGTTTCGAATTTTTCGGGCTTTTCCGCCGGGAGCAACGGGAGAGATTTATGGCCGGGAACGTCGTCTGCCTCTGTTTTTTATGACGGACGGGATTCGCGAACGAGTCTAGTTCGATAAAGGCGCGTGCCTCTATTTTACCAGCTTTTATGAGGTAGTTGAATTTTGAGTAAACGCGGGCCGATGTATTTCCGACGGAATACGGGTTTAACGGCGCGCGTACGTTTGTGTTTTGTGTCGCTCGGAATTTCTTGCGTTCCGACGACAATTTTAAACTTTTGTTTACTAATATCGAGAAAATTCATTGGGGGTGAAAAATAGCATTCTGAGGAGAAGACAAGAAACAATTAGTCACCAATAAAGGGAGCTGACTTGGTTAAAGAATTTGTAATTTCTCGAGCGTAACGGACGAAAAAAATGGTTGTAGCGAAGAGATTCCGGTTACGTAACGCAGCGCTTAATACGTCAAGCTCCCCGCTTGATCCCCCAGCGAAGCTCCCGAAGAATCGGTTAGCAAAGCGAGCGAAAAGTAAGAAAATGCAAGAGAATCTTAAGCCGCGCTTTAATCCTAACGCGGCTTTGTTCGAGGCGGCTGGATTTCTCTGTTGTGAACTTTAATGAGTTCCGATTTTCCTCGACTCCGACTCTTCCCTGATTTTCGATGCGCCTCGCCGCGCTGGAATCCGCTCAAATAAATCCATTTGCTTAAAATAATTTTCCTCCCGGCCAATAGGTTCGATTTCTGCCTCCGCTTCTTCGCCGGAACACCACTTTCCTTCTCGCGACTCTTCGTTCCAAAGCCGTCCCGACGAATTATAATCGAAAAATACGCCGAAATTACAGCGTTCGCATTATTATACTTTATTCGAAAGAACTTCTGAAAGCCTGCAGTTTATGTACATAACCGGGAGCCCGGAAAAATGAAAAAGAAAAAAATCCGCGCGAGAAAATGGCGCGCGAAAGCTCGCCGCGCGTCGAGCAATAAAATACAGCCTCGCACCGATAGCGGCTTAAGCCCATTACGATAAAGCCCTCTTTTCCGGCCGATTTGAAAAAGCAGCTGATATGCCCCTCTCGCCGATCTAACTTTATCGGCGCGAGAGAAATTTGACGGGTATTGTGCGCAATCGACAGGAGAGAGCGCCTAACATTGATAAATCAAATTTTCGCCCGGGCTTCCCTTCGTGCTCTGCCCCCCTCCCCCCCCCCCTCCCCGGTTACGGGGCTCCGTCGGGATGTAATACTCGGCGCAATCGTGCGGAAGCTTTTCCCACACGCTCTTGGAATACGCAAAGAGCTCTCGCTCTCTTCCGTTCGCCGAGATGTCGTTCGATGGAACAATGTTATACTCGAACGAATTAACGCGCGGTAATTTTTGTTACAAAATAGGTATTTTTACTTCCTAGTTAACTAACTTTGATGTAAAGCTTTTTCTTCATGGTCGACGGACTTTTAAACTAGTTTGACTAAATTTAAACTTATTTGTCGGCATTTACACAATTGTTACGATAGGTACTTTTCTTATCTCAGAAATACCCAGAAACTTGCTTGGTATTCTGGTTGTGAGCGACAGAGATCGAAAAGAGGCAAGAAATTTACGTTTTATTTAAAATTTTACCAAATAAATAAATGTTTCGTTTATGCTTCTTATTACTATTTCGGAAAGCTATCTAGAGCATTTAAAATTTTTTGTGTATTGTATTGCGTAACTGTGAACGGATTGTAACTTGATTCGAATATTTCCAAGTTATGTTCAATCTATTGAAATGATCCGAGAATGATCCGAAAAATCGTCACATCAAAGTGAGTTAACTAGGAATTAAAAATACTTATTTTATACTTTCTTGGCCATTTTCGATACTTTTACATCTCTACCGGAGGAGTAATCTAATATTCTCGCTAAAACACGGGCCCTCCCCCCACGCGCGGCTCTCTCGCCGTAACATCCGGGGGGGGGGGGGGGGGCGCGGGAACAAAAGCCCAGGCCGCCTCGGTAATCGAGCGCACTCCATGCCGCGAGGCCGTAAACGGCTCGCATTGACATATTCCATACGAGCGAGCCAATCATTCGCATGCGCGCGTAAAATCCACCCCCCCCCCCTCACGCGCAGGGGATGCATCAAAGACAGGAGCCGCGCCGATCGAAATCAGCCGCAGAAGCGCGAAATCCGAGCGATACCCGATTCTCTCCCTCTCTCTCTCTCTCTGCGGCTCTGCGGCGCTCCTCCTGAAATTCGAGTTTCACGCCGCGCGAGTCTAACCCGGTGTAAACTCGCTCCACCTGTGTCCGCGTGTATATCTGCGCAAGCGCGGAAACCCGACCGCAATCAGCCCGGATCCGGATAACAATATGATTGCTGCTGCGGCAGCCGGAACTGCACGGGTCGCGAGAGATGGATTCTTAGTCATTGACCGAACCGAAGTTAACCTGTAGAACCGAAGGATTTTTAGCGCGAGAATTGGGTGTCATCGCGGGTGGATATATATCCGGTTTTTTCTGCCTTCGGGACTCTTGGGAGGCGCAATTTTGACGCGGGGACGGTAAATTAACGCGACGCTTGCTCGGGGATTGTTTGCGAAACGGTGAGCAGACGAGCTCGCGCTAATTAATATATGCACGCGTTAGCCAAGATCGCGGCTTGAATCGTCATCTTTTATTAAATAAAGTGTTGAATTCATTAACGTTGAAAAGGAATTTTTATTAAAATAATAATGAAGGTCGCTCGTACATTTTCCATTGAATTCATCCTCGCGAACCGGTGGTATTATCATAAAAGTCCCTGCAATTTAATTCCACGTAGAATTTTGAAATCCACGCTTCAAAGATTTTTTTAAGAATTCGCCCATCGCGCTCGGAATGTATTTTAAGAAAAGAAAAAAAAAAAACAGAACTCGTTACATTTCTCACTATAATGAGACCGCCGGAATAAAATTTCGACCGAACCCACGAACGAAAACAAGGCGATACCCCCGTCCAATTCGTGTCCGCGCGCGACAGCACACAAAGGCGGGCTTGTAAAAACTAGGTAATCGTTCTCATTGCGGCCCGGGCCGGGCTCGGGAGATAAAGGGCCGCGCGCGACAAAAGTCGCGAGCGCGCGAACGTGCGAGAGATCGTCTCGCGCGAAATCCAGGCGAGGGCCTCTGACGGCCGAGAGAGAGAGAGAGAGAGGCTTCTGGGTCAAGTGCGAGCACTACTAATTACCCGGAGGCGCCACTTGTTTTTTGCGTTTTCTCTCTTTTCTCTGAGGCCGGCCTCTATGTGTGTCATCTCCCAACATCACGATCATCGGCCGAGGAATCACTTTTGTTCTTTCCCCGAGCCTCCCGTTTTTTTTTCTTTTTTTTTTTATCCGGAGGTTTCTTTCGTTCGCCGCGAATTCCCGAAGAGGGAGGGACGGGGAAAAGCTCCCTCGCGGGCTTTCGGACGTCGACTGATTCTTCGAGAGATCGTTAATTAATTAAACATCCTTTTCGCTCAGCTTGTAATAAATAATTCGTTAGCATTTATTATGTCGTTGAAACGAGCGCCCGTCAGCTCCATCGAATATAGGTAAGCGAGACAAAGGATTTTTTTTAAGCAGCGTAAAAAGGTCAAAAATCAATGATCCCTTTCCGCGCGCGTTGCGACACTTTTAGCAAAGTCGAGAGAGAAAAAGAGAGAACGTCCCTACGACAGCGGGAGCGCAGAGCGCCGAGATGAATTTCACGCGGCCCTCGAAAGTTCTCCCAATGCCGGTCGGGCGGCGTGGGTGGCCGACTACTACTTCGTTAATCAAAGCCACTCGCTTGCCTGCGCGGCTCCTTATCGATCATCAAAGCGAGAGGGCGAGAGAGAGAGAGAAAAGCAGCGAAACCTTGGCGGATTTAGCTCGTCCGCCCGGAGAGGGACTATCTGTCCTCTGTCGAACGTCAGAACATACCTTCTTGGCCGCGGTTATGCTAATGAGATGTATATACTCGTCGAGCGCAGCTTTATCGAGAGATCTCTCGAGGGGAGCCCGCGGCTCTTGCTTTGACGACCCGCTTGGAGCCTCGTGTAATATCTTTATCATATTCCGCGAGCCTCGTCTACAAATCGTCTTTGCGGCTAATTACGTTGCCGAATCATCCACGGGGAACGGTCGTTCTTTTTCGGTAGATTCCAGGCGGCGTTTGATCAATTTAGACGAGAGAGGAAACGGCCGATTGATCGATCGACGACGCGAACAGTGCTTACTTATCACTCGACTGTACCTGCGCAGATAGCGCAGCTTGTCTCGTATGCCCGAGCGCGATTGATTAGAGCAATAATGGCCTTGTCTAACACTGCTTGATCTCGACGCTTAACCCGCCTGTTCGACATATCCCGTACGCGACGCGTTAGATTCGCCCGTCGCAGTTTAGATCACTGTGCGCCCCGGTAATTTAACCCTCGAAGGCGGCGCGCAACGAGGAGCAGCGCGCTCGAGAGTTATACTTTTCCTTTTATCTCCTCCATTATCCGCAGCAGCATTTCCACTCGGGGAGGAAGCAATTTTCCGCGGAGAGAGAACTCGCAGATTGTATCTATATACACTCTTGGAGAAAGTGGCTCTTGTTTTGCCCGCTGCTAAATCTCGAGCGGCATCTCGGCTCCTTCTTGCCGAAACTAACAACTCGCGAGCCACTCGATGGCAGAGCGCCGAAAGAAAAGAGCGAGGAAAGCAGTAGTCGAGGTCCGGCTCCGGTCAGCCGCGCCCGAAATCCCCGCGGAGTTTATTATATACCGCCGCCCGGAAATAAGTATTAGGCTCGACGGAAGGTCGAGTGCCGAACCTTGCTCCCGTTCCTCCGCGCTCTCCGCTGATTCGGATCGAGAGATGCCTGTATTGTCGAGACATTACTCATTCGAGAGAGAGAGAGAGAGAGAGAGAGAGAGAGAGAGAGTCCTTGCGGTGCTTTCCGGATTACCTTGAACGCCGCGTCGATTTTTATTTTTCGTCGGCGTCCGACATCTACATGACGCCCGACTTGCTGACGCGGAAGCAGCGCGAGTCCGCGAGGATCGAAGGCCGGATTTTCCAGAGGAGGATAATATAGTGCCTTTTTATTAAGTTTCAGTCTCATTCCGCGCGGGGATAATCGCTTTACGGAGGACACGCAAAATATTCTTCCCGGCTCGGTTTATCGGCTCTCCGCGGCCTTCGGATTCGACGGATAAGTGCGGCTTTCAATCGTAAGAAGATTCCAGTCATTTGTATCTCGTCGGTGTCTGCGGTGAATAACAATTTTCGAAAGACGACGTTTCAAAAGCAGTTTTCTTTTTTCAAAACGCCGAATTGAAAAGGGTCGAAAATTTAGCCCCCCCTCCTTAAATCATCGAAAATACTTAAACCAATAAGCGACGTATCGGTCGCACTCGATAATTACGGAAACATCAGCGTCAGTCGATAATTGTCCGAAGCGCCGGCAAATTCATCCACAGCCGAGCGATCGCGATCGTCGCGAGACTGATCGAGATGACAGCCTCATCACGGCTTTGGCGGACAGTTGCCAATACAATAACCCCTTCTTCATATATCTGTGAAGCTCCCGAGTATATATATATATATCGATTGACGGCCAGCGGCGGCGGCGGCGGCAGCTTTCATCGCTCCGCGAAATGGGATGGCCACCCCATTGTGGTCATTACTAATAATAGCCGCGCGGCTTTACGGGCTATTCCTCGACCTTCTTTTTTTCCTTTTTTTTTTATTAACGAGCTCGAATCATCGCGACGAGTCGGCCCGGGGTAATGAAATTTCGAGAGACACCAGACGAAATTGACTTGGCGCGACGGACTCGGTGTGTCCCTATACTTTACTGCGCGCTAAAGCGCGTTTGTTGCTACGGAGGCGCTCGCGATGATCGAGTAACGCGAGGAGAGTTGTGCCAAGAATGCGTTCTACTTTTATTTTTTTCCGAATTCTTGATTAGAACGAGCGAGGAAGTTGTTATCTTGGTCGGCGGGCGAGAGTTTATTGGATTAGGGAATTTCGACGGGTTGCTCGTCGGCGGAGTTGCTGTAAAAAGGGATTAATTATACGTTAAATTTCATTTGGAGGTAATGAAATATGCGACGGCGAAATTTGTCTGTTATAACTTATTATTCCATTTCAAACGTGAATTTATTTGGGTGTTGGTGGGAATAAAAAATTAACGCCTATAAAGAATATCAATTTTGCTGCTTTTGGCAGTCTCCAACTTTTTTTTATCGAACAACATACAGTAATTTTGATTATACCAAAAAACATCAAATCCCGCTCACAAACCAGCCGTGTAAGATTTATTTATCATAAAGAAAAGCGCGACATTTTCGCTAAACAACAACAAGAATCATTTTCGGCGACCACTTATACGACTGTTACCTAAACTCCAGACGACAATAGAAAAGTTCGCCGGGGGGGGTTTCGAGGCGAGCAACAAAAAAAGGGCCGACTCCGCAAAGTCATAAAGCACACACTCAGACGCACGTCGCAAGTGGAGCGCAGCGGTGGTGCGGCGGCGATGGGCCGAAATTTCCGGCCGACAGCTTTACACACACACACACACACAGGGCTCGAGGCCAAGAACTCGAACGCTGTCCAGAGCCCCGCGCTTATAATTCATCGGAGCGAACGTTTGTAATCAGCGCCGGAAGAATGCCGGGGCTATTTTCGGAACGCGCCGCAGGTTTAAAGCCCGACTGAAATCGGAGAGCCACTTTCGCGGACGGAAATCGGCGGATTCTGCCATTGTTGCTCCGCGGTATACAAGGCTCGATTATTTTTTTTTCCGAACGCCGCGATACGGATATTTTTTTGCAATCGGGATCTCGCGCTTTGCGGAGTGTGGACTGGGTATACCGGATGCTGGAGTTGATTTTGAGAAGAGACGCGGGGCTTCGGAGGTGTATTATCATAAATATCGGGAGCGGATGCATTTCAATTTCAGCTCCGACACTTTGCCGTATATAAGCAGCGATGAATAAAGGTTCGTGATAAAAATTGAAATAGTTTTCCGCCTCTAAAAAGGTTTACTTTCCAACAAAAAATAAGATATGGCTGGGAGGGGGGGGGGGATGGCCGTATATTCAGCAAACATTTCTTATGTATACACTTCAGCTCCCGTTACGTATGCAATGTTTTCACTTTGAATTTTAACGGGGAGCTGCATTTACATAATACCACATTCATCTCTTTACATTCTTCATAAAAATCCTGATACCCCATTTAAATTCCTTACTCTCTCATAAGCCTTCCCCCCCCCCCTTTTCGCAAAAATAATACAACGCGCCGCGGTAAAGGCGCACAAAGGCACTTCTTATCGTCCCTCCGTAAAAAGCCCGTTTTCATTTGAGAGATTCGCGAATCCAGAGAGAGAGAGAGAGAGAGAGTCTCAAAGGAATTCCATTTTCAACCCTCCTCGCGACTCTAATTAGAAGTTTTCGCCCGTCGATGCGCCGGGGAGCAAAAGAAGCGAAAAAAAAAGAGCTGGACGCGACAATGGATAAACAGCATAATTAGCCCGAGCGGACGGCTAATTTCACAGCTTTGCGCGGAATGGATAATGCGGCCGCGTGCGACGGCTCGTTCTTTCGCGGGAGAGAGAGAGAGAGAGAGAGAGAGAGAGAGAGAGAGAGAGAGAGAGAGAGAGAGAGAGAGAGAGAGAGAGA
>JAWWEO010019562.1:0-13717 GCA_035582975.1 Ormyrus labotus | reverse complement strand
GATAAAGTATAGAATCAAAAAATCAAATAAAAAAAAATTGATTTTTGGAACCTTTTTCAGTATATAACCCCCTTAAAGCGAGGTTAGAATGGTCTTGGCAAATAACAAAAGAGTTGTTGATGAATTTTACTGGAATTTCAGCATTGTATTTTGCCACAAATTCAGTCGTATGTTGAAATTCAACACAAACTATGCAAACTACTGCACCGACTTTAATGCTAGGATGGCATTTGTAAAATTTGTTAAGAGGAGCATCGGGAGGCTCCTTGCCATTCGACGCCATGCTGGCGAATCTATTGATCCAGTGATTTTTCCAATTATGTTTCTTAAAGGAGATATAAGATGGAATCCAACGTTTAAAGAAAATCAAAATAATTATAGAAATTTACCTCCTCTACAATATTATCCTTATAGATTAGCTTACCGACAAAATTCAAATTTTAGTCCGATTCTATTTTGTGATAGATTAACTCAACAGTATATTGTTGAAGCATATATTATTGAAAATAGTAGATTAGATTATTTGAGATTCAATAAAAAAAAATTACGAATAGAATGCTATAAAGGTGTCGTGGACCGTGTTCTACACAATGCTTCAAAACGTAAGAAAAATTTTGAGAACGATAGAATAGGTAATTTATTTATTCTACCGTTAACATATATTGGAAGTCCTAGGTACATGCATCAAAATTTCTTAGATTCTATGACTGTTATTAGGAAATTACATTCAACTCCCGATTTATGTATTACAATGACTACTAACACAGTCCGACAGAATTTGACAAAGTTTCTTTCCCAGAAACCAGAGTATACTTTCCCGAAGGATTTTGGTGTATTGAATCCAAATCCGGCCTCAGAATCGCTCACTCACGTCAGGTTTTTGAGATATTCTAACCTAAATATGCAAAAAACGCCGTTTTTACCCATTTTTGAAGTTATGTAGTCCTTCAGATTTTATTATGCCTAAAAAAGTACGCAAAGTATCTGTCGCGTAGCGAAGTAAAAATTATGAAGCCGCCATCTATCGATGGACGGTGTCGGGACTACGCGAGCGAGCGCAGCGTTCAGCGGCCGCTATCCCGCCGCCGTAGGTAAAGGGAGGAGCAGAAGGAACCGCGAGAACTTTGACAGCGGTCGAAACAAAGGCAGTATCAATCGACTTCTTAGATCGCGCGCATTGTGTCCACGGGAGTCTTGTTTGCATTGTCCTGCAGCGTCGGTAGCGTGTTCTTTAGCTTCCTCATCTTCGTGAATTATTATTATTATGCATTATATTTTGAATATTCAAACTTGTGCCTTCGAATTCGTACACGCGGCTGACGTTCGGGTTTCGTTGCGCACATACGCAGCTACCTGGCAACGTTCACGAGTTTCCTCCGGGAATTCTAGAAATTTTTAAGCTGCGCAGCATTCATTTTTGTGTATGCGTTATCGCTCTCGCTTGTAATTAAGGGTGCACCTGCGTAGAGTGTCGAGCTTTCAACTATTTTGTCATATTTTTATTTAAGTCATATTTCATATTTTCAATTGTTTTTTGTCATTTTTCACGAGGTTTTTATGCCTTCGGGCTTTTCCTCTAGAGCCATTAAAGGATTTCTCCCTGTGGCTCAAAAATCGAGTGTTTAATTATTTGAATAACCTTTCCCTAACAAAGAAATGCGGGGCGACTCCATTAGGCAGAAGTCCCGCGTATGAACAGTATCTTAAAGTACAAGTCTTCCTCTTTCAAATGCCGTTGAGTTTGCTCAAATATCTTTTTTTTTCGCTGAGACATCGCATTTTGAAGTTTTCATCATTGTGAATTTTGCTTCATTTTGCCTATCCCGTGATCACTCAACTAAACCTTGAAATAAGCCACAAACTTTCAAGCCGATCGAAACTTGCCCAACTCGAGTTCGGTATATTTTAATTATGTTTTTTTACCAATGACAACTTATTAAAACAAAAGAAGTAAAATTAAGCTTTTAATTCTGTTTACTGTATATGCTTATTGCCACCTTAGAGAGGCATATTGAAAACTTAATATGGCCAATTTTACTTTCTTTTGGTGAATAAAATCAATTTATAGAAATATAGAAGGTTGGACAAAATCTAGGTAGAAAGCTGCCACAGAATTAAAATAATAAACCATGCATTTGTTTAGTTTTTTTTTTACATATTTTAAATAGTGGATAAGAAGTAAGGAGTTTCAATTTCGATGTTTTAATTTAATGCAGAAATTAAACATAAGTATGCTAAAATTTTTCAGGGATATTTGAGGGCGAATATTGAGTACAAAAAAAATTTAAGAAATTAATAATATTACATTAATATGAAAAAATACATGCGAATAAAAAGAAATTCAGTAAAAGCTGTAAATAAAATTGAGTAATGTAGATAAATTAATTAAAAAGGAGAACCATAAATAAAAAGATGTAATACTAACCCAGGAGGAGTAAATTAAAATGACTTAAAACGAAAAATAAAATCTTAAATATAATAATTATTACACTACTTATGTTCACATTAAATAATACTAAATAATAATACTTAAACAATAGATATAATAATGAATCTAATAATAAATAAGCAATTGGAAGTCATTGAATTGATAAAAACAGCTAAGCTTATATTGAAAAATTCTTAAGCAATACAAGAAAACTTTTCAATAAAAATATTTTACTTCTGTGAATTCAACGGTCATTCCCAGGCCATTGCACGATCAATTGTTTGCTCTTTGAACAAGGTATAATATATGTAAACAATTAAAAAATCTGGTGCTATGGGTTTTTTGGTTGAATAACACGAAATGTGACGCCCTCAGTTGATTTTGTTTGGACCACTATTAGTTGATCGCATAAAATGGAAAGTTTTATGCAATTAACTCTGTACCTGTGAACTTATAAACATTATTTTAAGATTGTTTCGGTGGTCGCTATGAACATAATTCCAGCGAAGTAGTATGTGAAAATTGCGCATTATAATGTGTGGCAAAAACTATGATTTTTTAAAATTTACCGCGAAAAAAATGTCAACTTTAAAAGCACGACGTAAACTATTATAATTCAAAAAATACGGGAAAATATATATTACTCTTTAAAATGTGCGACGACAAAGATTACTCCTTAAAATGTACGGTAAAAAAATGACATCCTCAGAATATGCAGCGAAAAAAATTAATACTCGAAACTTTTGCCTGAAACATTTTTCTATTATTTTCATTGCACACTTTCATAGCTGTAATTTTGAGGATGTATTTTTTTTCGCTGCACATTCTGATGTAATATTTTTTGCCGCACTTTTGTCGCTGTAATAATTTTCATCGCATTTATTGACAATGTAATTTTGTTCGCCAAACTTCTTATCGTAATTATCGTAGGCACTGTCGATTTAACCTCGAGTGTTCAAGTTGATACATAAATTATATGTAGTTTTATTGTTAACATTATATAACACCCTAACAAGCAGAAAACTCCCTTCATCCCTATTAATTAATTTAAACACTTTTCTTGATTTTAAGAGATGAATCCTACACACCCTCGAAATATTTAAATAGGTAAACTTGATTTCTAGATTCTTAGGGGATCACTTGGGTTTTTATTAATTAGTAGCACAATTTTTAACAATTAAATAGTACATTTGTAACAAAAGGCGAAATTAAGCTATTTCTCATCTCTGACCGACTCGTGCTGAACACTTCACCCGAGTCTGAAATAGCTTTTGTATCCGTGCATTTTTCCTGACGAAGTCATGACGGAGCCTTTTTTACGTGCAGAGCTAGGAGAGATTGGGAATTACGAGTCGTACACAAGAGAGCAAGGAACGCTAATTTTCGAATTTAACTACCTCTTTCCAAGACCTGTGTTTTATTTTTCTTACCACTTCTATGAAAGACGCTCGAAATGAGAAATTTTCTCTACTACTTTCGCGCATTGGAAAAGATCCCATTTCATGCCTGAGTTGAGAAAAGTACATTTTGCCTTCGGCGCCCTCGACTCCGACTTGCGCAGCACACCTCACCCTCGCTAGAAATAGCTTACTTTTTTCCCGTGTTTCCTGTCAAAAATATGCAGCTAAAAAAAATAGCTAAAGAAATATCTGTAAAAATAGCTGTATTCATCTGGATTCCAGCTATATTCATATGGAAATTACAGTTATAAATCCACTAAAAGATCTACCTAAGAATACATGGATTTTTAACTGTATTTTTCGATTCTGCATTTGGACATTAAAATAGAATTTTCAGCTTTTAGCTATTTTCACAGTCATTATTCCAACTAGTTTTTTAGTTATTTTTACAGTTGTTTATTTAAATGGATTTTTAAGTAATTTTAGTTATACTATAATTTTATTAAAATTGATGACATCAAATACATTTCTATTAGATCATTTTACATGTATATTACTTATAAATTGTCACAGTTTTACCGGGATCCGTAAAACTGGACAGGATATTTGGGAAACTGTAGGAAAGAACTGTAAAAGGAAATTGGGAAAAGGAAAACTCAGGGAGAGCGCGTGGGTATGAGCGTGATATAGCAGCTTAGGAAGGCAATTAAACACGCAAAGGTTTGAACTATTTACACCCAGATAACTTTTATTTAAACAAAACCCAAATCACTGTACTATGTACACTCAAATTTTTACGGGCGCCATTCGCGACGAAACGCGACACCCAAAACCCACGTCGCACGCACCGCGAGTACAAACCTAAACGAATTTATATAAGCTGTGTATCTCACAGTATCACTCACAAAATTACTTGTCTCACTGGAGACTAATATAAATTGCCTAAAACCAAAGGCTACGAGGCCACAACTCCCGCGAAGCTAATTTACCCAAAACCAAAACGCGTCCGCGCGTAAGAACTGATCCACGGAGAGTGAGAAGTGGCGATTGCTCGCGATTTCTCTTCCGCCTTCTTCTTCCCTTGCGCCAGCGCAGTTTGCCTCGCCGCATTTCGCGTAGCGCTGCGAGCTGTGGTGAGGTTAGGTGCGCTCGCGCGCGGCGGACTTCGAGTTTGACGATTGTTGCTGCGATTTTAGTGCTGGTGCTGTACTGCTGACTGTCAGGTAAGACTTTAACTGTTCCTGTAGTTGATTATCGGCTAATTGGAGCTCACCTCCTCTTCCCTTTTATGTTTCAGGTGCTGCATAGAGGAGATTCTGTAGCCTGAGCTTTACTGCGGAGCTCCACAAGAAGAGAATTGATTGAGCGGGGAGTTAGTTTCCAGCTTCTTCCCATTACCAAAACCAGGTAAGATTAGAATTGTAAGAGCCCTAGTTGCTTTCGTTGCTGTAATTAGTTGTAATTGTAGTTTTCTTCTTCCAGTATTTGAATTTATAACTGTCTTCCTTCAGCATGCAATCCTAACCTCAATCCCATGTTTACATCCTGCATGTGAGGCATGCTCTTGTTATTATAGAGTAATGCCCTCTCGTTGCTCAATCTAATCAATATTCTAATTCTTCTCTGTTTTCAGATGATCCGTGTGCAGTATTGAAGTCTGCTCTCTCTCTAAAGAGTCTCCAAGGAACTGGGTCGTCCTGCTGCATGGAGGTGTTTAGAGCTGCCTCGAGTCTCTTCCCCATCAACTGTATTAGTAAGAACGCATCTGTATGATTCATTCCTTTCACTTTTACAAGTCCTGTAATGTGTAGTATCCCTGGTAAACAATGAGTAGTGCGAGACAGCTTCATATGACAGCTGCGCTGCTCACGAATCCTGTTGATCCTCCTTGTATTTCCTTTGTAGCTTTCTTCTGTAGTTTTCTGTAGTTGGCTTTGACCTGTTACTAATCCTTCTTTTTCTTCCAATTGCTCTTCTCGGATACTATAGCCAGATCCCCCCCCCCCCCATTTTATTCTATTTAATTTTAACTGTCGGCTGGGTATGTGTATGCTCGGGTGGACACAACCCGGGTCTTGGATGCGACTCTCTAGGATCCAGAGTTTCTAAGGAGTCGAACAGACAGTCAGATTGGCACAGGCCTGTCACAAAATATTTTAATAAAGTTAAACTATGAGTACAAATAAAAATAAAGTTTAAGCCATTTATTTCAAGCATATCTAAAAATAAATTTGCATGAAAAATGTACAGTTAACAACCCATTATTTAAAGCTGAAAAAGACACTGAAATATGGTTAAAAATCCATTTAAATAAACAGCTGTAAAAATAACTGAAAAACCAGTTGGAATAATGACTGTAAAAACAGCTAAAAGCTGAAAATTCTATTTTAACGTCAACATGCAGAATCGGAAAATACAGTTAAAAATTCATGTATTATTAGGTAGATCTTTTAGTGGATTTATAACTATAAATTCCATACGAATATAGCTGGAATCCAGATGAATACAGCTATTTTTACAGGTATTTCTTTAGCTATATTTTACAGCTATTTTTTTAGCTGCATATTTTTGACAGGATTGCACAATGTACTATTCTTCCCGTGTTAGATACGTATTTTTTTTTTAACGAAGGCATGAAAAGCCCTCTTTTGGTGTCAAAAATAGCTTGAAGCGGAGAAAACGATCTTTTTGCCCTGGCAAGCCCCGCTTTAAGCGAGGAAAAATGACTTTTTTTCCCGGTAAATCCCGCCGGAAGCCCCGCTTGAATAAAAATAGTATATTATGCACTTAGGAAGCGAAAGTAAAGAATGTCTTAGATCGCACGTAAATTATTGGCCGAGGCGAAGCCAAGGCCGATAAACGTGCGATCTGAGACATTCTTTATTCACTCCGTAGGTGCATATTTAATCTTATTCCCCACCCGACTGAAAAACGCACTTTTTGCCCCTGATAAGCGGGGCAATAGGGGCATATTTTTCCCGCAAAAAAGTAAAAACTTTTAATTTCAAAAAAATAAAAAAAATGTCTAGCAGAATTCGAAGTTGTTTCAACCCCGCTTTTCAGGACCAAAAAGTGTCCTTTCCAGTCGAGAGTGGAATAAAATACTATATGCAATACGAGGCAAAAGTAGATTTTTATCCTTTGGTGATTATACTGCCTTTATAAGAATATTTTTCTCTCGGGTGATTACTGCCCTCACTTCGTTTGGGCGGTAAACGCACCCTCGCGAAACATGTTCTCGTTCGGGCAGTAAATTCACCCGCGGGAAAAATCTTCTAGCTTATAGGAAAAACGCTTCTTGGCGTAAACTCCAGAATGAACCGTTGGATGCATTATCATCGAATAGGACTTCAAATTTTTGTTTTGCATGTCTTTCTGATGCTATTTTTGTCACATTTTTTTGCTTTAATATTTTCAAAATAAGAACTTGATAGTTAAAAAAACTTTATAATTAACCCTTGGGTCACAGATTTCCTTCCGGATATGTTTTCTAATGTTATAATATGAAGAAAGCCGCGTCCATTCGATGTAACGCTCTATTTTTCAAAAGTTATAAGCTCTTTTATCGAAAATCTAAAAAAAAAAATCGATGAGATCAAATCCTATCCATTAAAAAAAAATTCGTCCAAAAATCTTTATTTGTTCCAACGTTATATAGTCAAACAAAGAATGACCATTAAAATATCATAAAAAGTGCATTAACATAATTTTAATTTATTTTAACGGTTATTCTTTGTTTGGCTATAACAGGCACGCAAACCAGCGCAATATTATTGCATCAGAATTGCGCCAAGTTGTGTTACCAGGGAGCATGCGCCAGTAATACGCGCAGACTGCCTCCTGGATGAAAGATAAAAAGCAAGTACTTTTAAGATAATGCTTCCTATCCCCATTAGCCTCAATTTCTGAAACAGGCGGGTATGGTTCATCGTGTCAAACACCTTTGACAGGTCGAGGTATATGGCATCAGCTTGAATCCCCTGCGCAAATTTGTCCCGAATAAAAGCGCTAAAGAGCAAGAGGTTATAGTAACTGTGGACCTGCCACTAACCTGCTATGGGAGAAAATGCTTAAAAATCGAAAAAAACGCTTTTTTTTACAACTTTTAGACTATTTTATCAACTTTTCAGAGCTCGTAGATCGAATTTGACGTCAGAAATCGATTCACCGACCGAAAAATATGTAGAAATACCTCCGAGGATAATAAATATTTTTTATAATTAATAAAAATTATAATCTAATTTTCGTAATAATAAATATTCATTAAAAAATTAACATTCCAAATCACGTAACTTTTTTTTATTCAGAAAGGTTTAGTAGAAAAGTAGAATTTTTAATTCAAAGAAGGATTTAGCATTACAATTTTCAGTCTTCGTTGCTAGTCTCATCAATTACAGACTGTAATTCGTAAGGAAAGTTTTATTAAAACTTCATCTTGTTTCATTAATTTTTATTGCTATATATATATATATATTTGGTGCTTGCGCTTAAAATATGACTACTTTGCATAACATTTTAATACGTGATTTTAAATTCTTCAATGATCATTTCATTTTTATATTACGTCTCAAAAAATGCATAATGCGATGAAGGATTTTATCACGATAAAAACGATATGCATACGTCGCTGAACATTCTATATCGTAATTTCTTTAATATCGTTTGAACGGCAGATTAAGTACGTTTTTACCATATTCGCGACATTTCCCTCATTCTTGATTACAGGTAATGCGCATTCACCGTAGATTGTTTCGTGCGCATTCAATTTGCTATTTTTTACTATGATTTTTGATAAATAATTTTAATTAACATAAATAAATAAATTAATAATATTCAAATGAGTTTGAGGCCTGACAAAATACTACTAAGAACTTACATCAGAACTCTTCCTCTTCTCAGTCACGGGCGAGACGTTATTTTGGTAAAAGATTCTCTACCCTAGAGAGAATTTTAAAGATTTCTAGTTTAGAGTAGCAATGATAATTTAAAAAGAAAAGAAAAGATAGGTTTCAATATTTAAGTTATAAAATTAAAAGGATTATTCTTTGTGTTTCGCACTCGGTATTGTCTGGTGGGCTTGTCAGGAGAACGCAGACAGACCTTTGCTCGACACTGTTGGACAAAGGTTATATTTCTTAATTTGTGTAAACAAGTACACGAAAAATCAGCCCAAACTGACGTGTACTTTTGCTGGAAAAAATGATAAATTTTTTGAGAATAACCAATTCTAAAAGAAAGTCCAACTGGTGTTATAAGTGGACGCACTAAAATTACGTTAGCAAGCCGTAGCAACTAACCCAGACGGCGATTAAGTAATGATAAAATAGTTAGAATACAGCCAGAAGAAAAAATTAATAATATTCAAATCTTTAAAATTCTCTCTAGAGTAGAGAATCGTTTACCAAAATAACATCTCGCCCGTGACTGAGAAGAGGAAGAGTTCTGTAAGTTCTTAGTAGTACTTTGACAGCCTTCAAACCCATTTGAATATTATTAATTCTTTCTTCTGGCTGTGTTCTAACTATTTTATCATAAATAAACTTCTTATATTTAAAAATAAAAGTGGTTTCGGGCGTCAAATAGTAAATAGTCGGTGCAGTCAATCAGGCCTTATATAGTAAAAAGTAGCTGTAGTCGATCAGGCCCTTTATATTAAAAAATTGTTCTAGTCGATCACGGACAAGATATTAATTCTGTCACTGATTTTTCAAGAAATGGTAATTATTTTAAGATTAAAAGATTTTCTTTATTTAAGAATTTTATATCAACTTATAATATTCAATTTATATTTTGTAGATTTATGCAACTATTTAAGCTGTAGTTGTACTACAACCTATATTTATGCATGAGACAAAAATTTTCTCAAGGTGATTAATTATAATATACTAATAGTAAGTTTAATGTCACTTAAATTGTATATTTAAATTGATGTATTTTTCTCCTCCCTTCTGTATATACTTTTAAAAAGTCACTAAAATAAATGATTACAAATGCTGTTTCATTATTGGTCCAATATTGAAATATAAACTTTTATTTGTACTATGTTAGATCTGAAGAATTTATTTATCTACCTACAAATATTAATGACAAAATACTGGAGTATGTTTACCTGCCATTAAAAAGAACAATTTCTACCCATAATAAATGTTTCATATGCAACGTTGCTTCTGGTATTGTGAATGTACCAATGGAAGCTAGATTGCAATGTTTTTCAAAACGAAAAATATTTATTCCTCAAGGAAATCGTGCGTGCGCTAAGCATTTAATAACAAACTACTTTCTAAAGCAGCAGTACATATAAAAATTGCTTGTTTCTTCTAAAATTGTTTTGGCAAACGCTTGAATTCCGATTCAAGCTTAAGTGAACAAATCCTAGAAAGAATGCCGAGTTTGCGTGCAACCGAAAATCAGTTAGCAGAGGATGTAGAGACGTCAGGGTGGTCAAGACGTAATAGTCTTTTAACTACCCTGAAATCGGAAGATGTCATAGATTTTCCGGAGTTAACAGAAAAAGATTTGAAAATATTTTTTTCTGGAACCTATAAATTAGGAAAAGCTGTTTAATTAATAAAGATAATATTTTGAATATGGAATATGTTAAAATGCAGCCAGATATAATTAAAGTATCAGTTAGATCTAGACATATTACGAAAAAAGCTTACAAATGTTATATACATTACAGACCGAATTCGATTGGATACTCTGGAATTTTACGACATACGTGTAGTTGTTCTAATGGCTTAAGAACCGTCGGTTGCTGTTCCCATTTAGCAGCGATAATCTACTACCTTTCAAATGCTAGATATCAATCCAAAATAATTAAACCTGCTAAAGTTTTAACAGAACTATTTTCTTACGAGGAAGCAAATCCTGTAATTAATGAGAACGGTGACGAAGACTAAAAGATGTTAAAGAGATTGTTCAAAAAATGTTTTAATGTTTGTAATAATAATATCACCTTTTCTATTAAATTTTCTGAATAAAAAAAAGTTACGTCATTTGGAATGTTAATTTTTTAATGAATATTTATTATTACGAAAATTAGATTTTAATTTTTATTAATTATAAAAAATATTTAATATCCTCGGAGGTATTTCTACATATTTTTCGGTCGGTGAATCGATTTCTGACGTCAAATTCGATCTATCAGCTCTGAAAAGTTGATAAAATAGTCTAAAAGTTGTAAAAAAAGGCGTTTTTTTCGATTTTTAAGCATTTTCTCCGATTTTGTCAGAATTTTAAACTCCACAGTTCAAAAGAACAAAAAAAAGTACATTAAATAAACATATTTAAAATTTTGCCAATTAATACCTTTGAGGTTAAAAAATGATTTGAAAATTTTGTATGTTAATTCGTGATGCAGAAATGCACTTATATGATTTTTTTCAGATTTTTTGGAGCTAAAATGCGCTAGAAAAACAAAAAAGTCAAAAACAACGTTTTTTAGATTTGTGACCCGAGGGAGGTACCTAGCGGTCTAAAAATTTGACTAATGAAGTCTTTTTATATGTTCTTTTGACCCATTCAATTCAATCAAATATGGAATTCATTCCGGGGCATTTTTCACTAGGATACCCGGCTATACTCTTTACAGAGAAGAGGTCGGCCACCTCAGCGGCTGAGGTAGCCGTTTTCATTCCGCTCTGCATTAGCGTGGGTATACCTAAACTGAGTTTTTTAGCCTTAACAAAACTCCAAAAGTGCGCTGGGTTTTCGAGAACTTGATCCTCAGCATCCCTAGTCGCCCTAGTACATTGAGCTCTAACCTTTTCTTCAATGACATCATTCGAAATTTTTCATTTAAAATGTAGCACCTTATTCTGTAATGCAGTTCGCTATGAAACCAAACAAGAAATGGTCTACCAGTGAGTCTTCTGGCGGGAACGAATTCCGAGATATTGCTATTTAATACGTCATAAAAAGAATTGAGACAAGAATCAAGGCTGATCCAGATGGCGTTCTAGCGACTCCGAGGCAAAGGTCAGATTAAGTGTATACCGCCTCCTGGGGTTGACAGGAAAGATCTGCTGCAGGTTGTAAAATGCCATGGTATTCAAGATGATATGCGCACAGTTGATCCTGTCTGGTGCCTCTTAATCGGTGAAGGTCAAGTATAAGGGGTGGTTGCGCTATTTCACATTTGGGAGATTGAACGCACCGCAAGACCCGCACTTATGCGATGGATATAAATTCATAACTGAATCGTAAGCGTTAGTTGTTGACTGAGGTGGGAAGCAGGCTACTGTATATGAACAAAATTTATGGATTTATAATATTTCTATTCCTAATTTATAAATGTAAAGAGAAACTATAAGTTCATTAACTTTTCAAATTTTAAATATTCATTTAAAAAGAAACTAATTGTTCTATAAATCTATACGATTCTGCCGTAAAGCACCTGCTGCACTTCTCGATGACCCAAATCTACTGTAATTCTTGAGCACACCTGCTTATTCCAATTTCCAGGAGTGTACTTTTCAACCATCATTTTGGTACAATTCTGCTGCATATTGCTGCTAAAAGTATATACAGCAAGCCTGTTGCAACTCTTGTACACGCTTACGTGTTTATTCCCGGGATAGCACTCTTCCTTTGTAATTTGGTCGTAAGTCTGCCGAACGCTGCTACTGCAAGAATTCTTATTTATTTATTGATTATAACCAGAGTGACATATACAATAGTAAATACATGTTAAATATTACAATAATGTAATCCAGCAGCGGAAAGTATTTCCTGTTCACTGGTCGGCGTACTTATAAACTAACTTAAGGGAGTATGATACCCATTTTCTTCTCTTACAAAATTGAACTGAAAAATACATACATTAATTAATAATAAATTCTACTTTCTTATATACTAAAACTATAGTTAATTTTGATCAAATGGGCTCAAACAGAATTCTGTAGGCCCATCTGGTCCAGAGATATTAAACTCCAAAAAGCTAAAGTTTTCAAGAAACAATAATAACAGAACTTGTTTTCTTCTCAAAATGTTCACAATGTTGCATCAACACAATTTTTTAACTATAATTACCACTAGTTTTTTTGAAAGTCAACAAAGATGATTAAGTTCTTCTTATCGTACTCCAATGTCATGCAGATAAACTAATATGACTCTTCTCTATTATTTCTCTGTCGAACCCTGTCATTGAATCATTGAATTAACTATTGACAAAAAATATCAGGATCATTACTATAAATTGGTATCTGTATTATAATTCTCTCTTCAATAAGTGAAAGCTTATAGTAGTCCTTGCGCATCATGTTAAAAGCAGCATAATGTCTGTAGCATCAGACAAGGGTGGCATAGGACTTAGAATTACATATCTGTAACAGTACTTATTCCACCAATTGCACTTTTAAAATAGGATTTAAAACCCAACACTATATAAAAAGCACTTCAAAATCATGGCTAAATAGCAACTGAAGTAGAAAAATAAAAGTTCTTTTTTTAGCTTGACAGCTTGAAGTGGAACTTTCAAATTTACCTGCTTTGAAATAATATTATTGTGTCCAGGGGTGTTTTCTTTCCCGTTCCTTGAAGATTCTACACCTTACTTTATTGCAGGATAAACAAACACATTAACCTCAACGCACATGTAGCACTTACTAAAAGCAATCGGTTGTCAAAAAGTAGCTGCGGCGACCTTGGCGACTCGACTGAAGCGCGATCCGCGCGTTATACAACGTGTTAATTAATATCCTCATAATTTTCACACCATGGGATAGAGGAAACAATTTTAAACATATGTCTGTCCATCTTTTTTCGATCCGATACCTAGATCCGGAGATAAGGAAAATTAAAAATTGGACGATTAAGCGAATGAGCGCGCCGCGCCAGGAGACGGCTGGAGGAGAGGGGCGTCAAGTGGGGAGCGCTCGCTCGCCGC
>JAWWEO010019561.1:0-13720 GCA_035582975.1 Ormyrus labotus | reverse complement strand
GAAACAATGATTTAACGCTCGTGGAAGGACTCGTAAAATGTAAAATTTTACCACCGCGCGATTTATTTTTACCGCTTTTGCCGGTAAAAATGCACAAACGTCTAATGTTTGCTCTGTGTCGCTCCTGTTGCGAGGAAATGCGGCAAGACGAGTGTAATCACGAGAAGGTAGGCGAGCGCGAATTCACCGGTACGTGGGTAGCTGACGAACTTCGAAAAGCTATTGAACTCGGTTATCACATTACCGAGATATACGTAATTTGACAGTACCAGACGACGCGATTTAATCCTGATACGAGCGAGGAAGGCCTGTTCACCGAATACGTAAACACGTTTTTAAAAATAAAACAGCAGGCAAGCGGTTGGCCATCTTGGTGCGAGAAAGACGATATTAGCAAGCAGCGATATTTGCAAGAATACGAGAGAGACGAGGGTATCAAGTTGACGCCTGAGCACATAGAAAAAAATGCAGGTTTACGCGCCGTGGCGAAACTCTGCCTAAATTCTTTTTGGGGTAAATTCGGGCAGAGAAGCAATTTGAGGCAAACGGAAATAATAAAATCTCCGAAAGATTTTTTCAACCTGCTCGTTGATCCGGAAAAAGAGGTATTTGATGTGTTGTTGGTAAACGACGAGATTTTGTACGTCAATTGGCAATTTAAGGAAGAAGCTGTCGAACCAGCGCCAAACGCAAACGTCGTTATAGCAGCTTATACTACAGCGCAAGCGCGTCTAAAATTGTACAGCTACTTGGAAAAGCTCGGACGTCGTGTTTTGTACTTTGATACGGATTCTTGCATATTTGTGTGTAACGAGACTAACGAAAACGAATATTCTCCACCGTTAGGCACTTTACTAGGTGACATGACCGACGAGCTAAAAGTTTACGGATCCGATACGTACATAGATACGTTTCTATCGGGAGGTCCGAAATTTTATGCCTTTCGCGCGGTCACGCCCTCCACAGGTAGTACTGTAGAGTGTTGTAAAGTTAAAGGAATTTCACTTAATTTTAGAAATTCGATGAAAATAAATTTTCAGAGTATGAAAACTTTGATAGAGCGCTCTTTCAAAGACGAGCAGCAGCAGAGCACCGTCGACGACGACGACGACGATGTCAATAACATTAGAATAAATTTTAAAGCGATAAGACGCACGCGAACTCACGATGTTGTGACGAGAGAGGAATTTAAGACGTGTAGCGTAATTTTAAAGAAAAGGCGCTATATTTCTCAAAGTTTATCTTTACCCTTTGGTTATAAGCGCTAAATTATTTTTATTTACATATATATTTTGTACATTATTCAATAAATTTTTAAAAATAAAACGCTTACTATTTATTTGAAATAAATAAACCTATTCACCGCGGATGTGCGCCCCGATTAGCTTGCAACAGCGCGCGTAAAAAGCCCATCGCCGCGGACGCATGCCCGGGCGCGCGTAAATATCTAATCTCCGCGGACGCACGCCCGGGCGCGCGTAAATAGCTAATCTCCGCGGACGCACGCGCGCTCTCTTAGATCGGCGCGCATAAAAAGCTGATCGCTGCGGGAGCGCGCGTCGTGCCGCGTCCGCCGCCGCTGCGTTTGTCGATTGTCGATTATAAGATAAAAGCACGAGACTGTATCGAATCAGTTTCGAGCATGAATACATGGTGAAAACATCCATTTACATGTTGCATCTGCGGTCCCACTGGATGCAGCAAAACGCAATTCTTGAATGAAATGTGCGACGTCCGTTTCGACCGTTTATTGTTTTATTACGCAGAGTGGCAAGAGGCCTACAGACCGGAACTGAGACCTGCCGATGCCAGGCTGCGCATCGAGTTTCGAGAGGGGCTACCGCAGCCTAGCAATTATTCCGGAGATAACGAGAAAAGGAAGATGGATGACCTGATGCGCGAGTCGTCGAGCGACGTTATCCTCGATCTATTTACGAAAGGAAGTCATCAAAAAAATATACGCGTGATTTTCATCACTCAAAATCTCTTTCACAAAGAAAAAGCGCAGCGCGATACAAGTCTAAATACAAAGTACATGGTATTGTTCAAAAATCCGCGAGACCGCGCTCAAATACATCTCGCTTTCCAAGTCGACCAGAGAGCTTCACTCTTACTTGTTTCTCGATCTGTCGCAAGACGCGCTCGACGAGTTTCGCGTGCGTACTTGCATTTTCCCAGACGATAAAGTACATTACGTCTACGTGCCTAAATAAGGAAAATTTTAAAAACTCGAGCTGTGAAAATATAGTATATCGTTTGCGTAGCTGCTCAACAAGCAACAGTCGAGCGATAACAATGACTGAGAAAACATCTGCACCTACTGCTACTGCTAATCGCTGCTCGCTGCCCGGTAAACATTTTACAAAAAGACATGCGATTCTTTTGCTCGCTCTCAGCCACAGCGACGGTCTCTTACGCAAAGCTCTGCTACGCGCGGTGAATAAAACTACTATAAGGTGCGTATGTGAATGTGCGCTCAACGTATTACACGGTGTAGTGGAGCTAAAACGTTCGCAAAAGAGTGGATTCAACAGACACAAGCACGTTTTGCGCAAATTAGTACATACTCGTTATCCGCCGCGTGGTCCTACAGCAAGACTCGTAGGCTGGCAAAACAGAAAACGAATCTTGATACAGAGCGGTGGTAGTTTTTTGCCTCTCTTGCGGGCACCAATAATCGGAAGTCTTATTTCAAAATTATTTGGCGGTAATAATTCTCAATAAATGGAGCGAGCACGCAAAATGATAATCGTCCCCGAGTACACTAACGAGAGTGTGCGAACTTCGATGTAGGCAGCCGCCGCCGCCGCCGCCTACATCGCCTCCGTCATTGAATTCGATACAGACAAGCGGTGAAAATTTATCCAGACTCGGCATCGACATGTACGAGATTTTAAACCCGAAAAAAATTTCAAATGAGCGCGAGAAATGTTTTCAAGGGCAGCGAGCGTGCCAGCGAACGAGATACCGATCGGGAATTGGACGAGATATCTCTGACCGAGGAGGATATTTTGGAAAGCATCGATAAACCTTACACGTCAAAAGTAAGACTTTTGCTTCGACATTGGAGAACCAGAGAGGCAGCGCCGGAAGGCATAAAGTGGGATAATGCTGGAACGATTACGATAAACGGTAAAAAAATAGAAGGTTCGAATATAATCGAACTGCTCAACGACGTTGTGAAAGTGAAAAAGAGTAGTATGGCAAGGAGAAAGAAGCTGAACAACAACGAGGAGGAGGAGGCTAATGATGCTCCTGCCGGTCAGCTCGAGTTTACAAAATTCGTTAAAACTTCGGAAGCACCGCGTAATTTAATTGGTAATCCGCAAATTTTAAAAATGATACAGCGTTTAACCGCACCTACAAATACAGCAAAACGAAGAATAGACAAAACAGAAGTTTTCGGTCAGCCGGTAGCAACGAGCTCTCCGCTCTTGACAAGGAACGCTGCTAAAAAAAAAGTGGCTAAAGTTAGATAATTAAAAATATTTATTTCAAATTGCCAATGTCGTACGTGTTAACAAAAAAGGCAAATCTTTGCTGGACAATGAGCTTGAAAAAAAAAGAATTTACGAATGACTGAGTAATCAAGATGCTTACACGCTTCATCCACCTGTAACGAGAAAATTTCCAAGATTGTGCTACAATGTCACAAATATCGATGACTTGTGGGAATGTGATTTGATGCAATTAACTACTCTTAAAAATTACAACGACGGCTACAACTACCTGCTTGTTGTCATAGACGTGCTGAGTAAATACGCGTGGGTCGAGCCTTTGCGCGATAAGACTACTCACAGCGTAGCGTCGGCTTTCGACAAGATTCGGAGGGCTATTTCGTAGAGTTCCGCCCTACATTACCTCGAGAGTAAAAGCTGTTGGGAAAGAAGTTTTACGAACAGGATTGAACGTTTTGGACGACATGACGAATAACGGCGCTAATTTTAAGGAAGCTGTAAAATTACGCGCTAAAGAATCCGGTCAAAAGTTGAAGAGTAAAGCGGCCGGTAAAATAGCTGAAATGATGAAAGGAGCCGGTTATAAGGGACGAGTCATAAAACGGAGGCGTCAGTCGAGAAAAACACGCGTGCCGAGTAGTATCGCTTTTGCCACGCGCAAGAAAAGTAAACAAGATAAGAAGAGAAAACGTCGTTCTAAGAGAAAGAAGGCACAAGCATCGACGACGACGACGAAGAGCAAGAAACGAAAGAAAATCAACACATTCGGGAATATTACAGATATTTTCGAACCAAAGTAGTTTTTTAAAAAACTGGCTTTTCTGCACACACACTCGTCAGAGTGCAAGTCCAACGAATTGGACATCTTTACCCTTCCAGCGACACAGACATCGATAGAGAGTAGCAGTTTTTTATATTACAAGCCGGTGTCGTCTCTCAGCGACGTTGGTGACACGCCATTGGAGTTTGTCGTGCCGAGTGCGAGCGAACATTACATAGATCTCGCGCATACGATGCTCTACATTCAAGCGCAAATCCTGCCGAGAGATACGGACGCTGAAAATCTGAAAGTTGCACCGATAAATAATTTTTTGCACCCTATATTTAATAAAATAGATGTTTTTTTCAATCAAAAACTTGTTTTTCCCTCCCTCCCTCCCTCTCCTCCCCAAAAATGTTAATTAACGGCGTCGAAATGAGAGTTCGCTTGGGTAGAAGCAAAGATGCTTTTTGTCTGATGGATGTGTCCGATAACGGTAAATTCAAAGTTAAAATAAAAGAGGCAACTCTCGTCGTGCGCAGAGTCAAAATAAGCCCCGGTATTTTATTGGGACACGCTAATGCTTTAGCAAAAACTACTGCCAAGTATCCCATTACACGCGTGGAAGTGAAATCTTTCACGCTGCATGCCGGAATTCACAGAGATACGCTTGATAGCGTAATACTTGGACAACTACCAAAGAGAATAATTATCGGTTTTGTCGACAGTAGAGCCTTCAACGGAAATCGCAGATATAATCCGTTTAATTATCAGCATTTTTCCATCAATTATCTGTCGTTGTACGTCGACGGTACGTAAGTGCCGAGTAGACCTTTGCAGCCGCGTTTTACAGACGCATCTGAACTGAGCATTGATGCCTTTCAGACGTTATTTACCGGAACAGGCATTCATTTTCTCAAGGAAGGAACGGCATTAATCGCTACAATTATTCGAGAGGCTGCTTTCTTACCGCTTTCGATTTGACACCTGCTCTATCGGCTCACTGTGCCACGCATTGGAATCTCGTGCGCTCAGGAAGCATTCGCGTTGAGATAGGATTCGAACAAGCGCTTGCATCTACTATAAATTGTATTATTTACGCTGAATACAATAACGTGTTAGAGATTGATTCCAGCAGACAAATTATAACAGACTAAGGCTTCGCAAAATTAGTCCGTCCTTCGCCGGGAAAGCAGCAGCAGCAGCAGTGCGCACAAAAAAAAAGTAAAAATGGATTTCATCTTTGATATACACGGCTTTCGCGATTCAAACAAAAGGTTTTTACCGAAAGAGTTGGCGATAATATCACTGCAAGATCGTGTAATAGATCTTTGGATTATACGCGCACCTTGCAATTTTACGGAGCTACCCGAAGACGTGCGACAGACTAATAATTATTGCACATTCAACATACACGGTCAACAGTGGTTTGACGGAGAAATTTCTCTTCGTCATTTACACCGAAATTTGTACAACATTGTGAGAAATGCAAAAATGATATATGTTCGAGGAGATGAAAAAGCAAAAATTTTTCTAAATCGTCCTCGTCGTTTGTGTGCAGTACTCATGGTGTGAAAAAATATGAAAACAATAAAGACTTTTGCGCATTGCATAGAGTCTACTTATTGAAAAATTAGTTTCATACTATTGTCCACGAAGATTATCATGATTTGCCCGTTATACATAGCGAGATTTTTTATCGTTCCCTATTAAATCATTTCCTACTACAGAGGAACAAACATCTCTGCTTTGAGCAGCAGCAGCAGCAAGAGGGTCGAGACGAAGTCGATGATAGTGGGTATGGAGATTTCAAAAGCGTGCTAAAAGAGACTCAAAGCAACGGTGGACACGAAACAAATAATGCCAGCCATTGAAGGGCTGAAAGCCGACACAGTTGGTGTGTACGCTGCCGATCCCATTCCAAGAAAATTAAGTCTACCTGTTATAGTTTCAAATATTGACACTTTGGATAAGCCTTGCTCGCATTGGGTCGCTATTTACATAGACAAAAATGGATACGGCATCTACTTTGACAGTCACGGATGTCCCTCGTTCTCTCGGTATCATCTCGATAGACTCAAACGTAATTGTAAGCGATATCAGCGGAATAAGAAAACGTTACAAAGCATTGATTCACAAGTGTGCGGTGAATATTGCAAATTTTACAAAAACATTGCAAAAAAATTGAAACGACATCGCACTCGTCGTGTTTATTGTTTTCCGCGCGAGAATTCCGTTGGCAAGGGTTTTTGTAATCAAGCCTGTACAACAAAGACAGCATGTTTGAAAAATTAATCGGCTTAAAAACAGCCTCGACTAGTGAAAATTCCTCGTGTCTAAGCGAACCAAAGACATCGAGGGAGAGGTAAAGTAGCAACGGCGGCGACGACGCAAAAAATCTGCTACAAGTAGACATCGGGAAGCATATAAAAAGGAAAGGTTAGAAAAGAATAATATTAGTCGCTTCTTGTAAGCCGATTTGCTCACCTCGAATAAAGTAACGCAGTTACTATTTGTAATTATTTGTTTTAATAATTTTAAAAATAGCAAACGTACGGGCATCGAAAAGTTCAACACCGGTTGCAAATTTATTGCTTCCCACCGTTTACGCACTCAATAAATCCAGCACCAAGAGAGTAATTATCGGACTAGAGTGTTACAGCGGATTATACAAGCCCGTTGTCAAACTCGGTGGCATAAAATCAAAGTACGTTACTCTGGATTCGAATTCCTGGGATCTTCTTGTCAATCAAATGGAAGTCGTAAGCGCATACTTGCAAAAGTCGTACGCTTTTTGTCAATAATTCGGATACCCTTCTAAAATTTACCTTCCGAATCACGACATCAATTTTACAATAGCATACGGTGTAAGAGCAGTAGCCATCGACGAGAGACCAGAGTCATCATCGTCAATGATCAACAAAATAGGAAAGTTGCATGACGCGCAAGTAGACGAGGATCCCACAGTCTGCAAAAAGAGGAGACACGAAGATCCACCGAGTATCGTCATGCAAATAGCAACGTTCGAAGGATTGCTTCAAGTGCGCGATTGCATTACCGAGCGGATTAAAATGCTGGAAAACGAGACTGGTTTTGTCAATCGCGTAACCGAGCGTATCGTACATAATATAAAAAAACAAATTGCGAAAGAAAGTGCGGATAATCTTATCAATATTGTTAAGGACGATTCGTCTTTTAAACAATTTTACGGGCTTCATAGATTCGATATTGAAAATATCGTTAAATCTGAAATGGAAAATGAAATTCCGAAATCCGAGATTTTAAATATTATTTTGTTGGAAACTTATGCCTATTGTTTACCAATAATTGTTAAATATTTAAACGATATAATAAATAAGGCTTGAAAAATGTATCTATGTAATGGTAAAATAAAATTTAATTAAAAATATAAAGTTTTATAAATTAATTAACCTATTATATGTCCACCCCGGAGTCGAAATTTAGAGTACACTCTGCGGTAACGTACGATAGTTTCGTGAATCTCGACAACCTAACCTTTTTTCCCTACATTAAAATTTCTTCCATTAAAAGCATTCCGCATTCGTACATCTGCTCATTTCTCCTCGAGACGTCGTAGAGTATACACTTTTTAAAAATTGGTAATTCACCGAGCAAATTTTCCAAGAACTTGCAGAAAAGAGAGAGTAGAACAAATCTTATTCAAAAGTCTCCACCAAAATCGAATAATGGATTTTCCAAAAACAATTCTGGAAACCCGACCAAAAAAAGATATACAAATTTACAATCGTCGTTGTCGTCGTCGTCGTGGAAAGCAAATAATCGATACTAAGAGAATAAATACTCATACAAATAGAGCATACATGTTTTTTATATACTTTAATTATAAAATAAATTATCTATATAAAATTGTTTTGATAATTATTATTTCCCTCCCTCTCCTACCCTCCTGGTGGGTGGGTGGCGGCTATCCCCCTTCCCTCCCCCTCCCACCGGGTGGGGGCTGGCGCCAGTGACGTCATCACTGTCTCGCTATCCCGGTATATATACTACTCGCGCTCTTTCTCTCGCACTCCTTAAACTTAAGCGCCACTGACTTGGTGAGCCGAGCAGCGAGCATGACGTCATCACTCGCTGTCGTACGAGCGACGACGCCGCATTGCGTCGGCTGCTCGACCGGCGCTAATGATGACTGACGATCTTCTACCCAACATCCTATTAATTGTTGCCTTGAAGTCCCCTTAGCTGATCTAGTGAATTCTCTATATGCTATCTTGTTTAATCTTTCATTTAAAATCTAATTTCTAATCATTATAACTGCATGTCAAAACTAATCCTTTTAAAACTATTTTATTTTTCGAACGTCGGTGCTTTCGGCTGCGAGTCGTTCCAGGCGCGTTTTCGTCGCCTGTTTTCGTCTCGTGGTCACACATTCTTCCACACTATATTTACATGCTCACACACACTTACTGACATTCTCAACCGCTACTTTACTAATCGCTGGAATAAGCCTTTTTCTGTTCTTTCAAATGCAAGCTCTTTCTTAACTAATATCTATTTACACATTTATCTAATAACTTTTCTTGAACTAACAACTACATTTTTATTTATTTTAAACTAATTTTTCTACTAATCTTCATTTGTTTAATTTAACTAGAAATAATCATAAATCTTATTCTCGTGGCGAGAGAATTTCGTCACATTCGTGAATACCACAGAAAAGTTTAGTTTCACTGAAGAAGAAATTTTAAATTCTAAAACTTCCACTTGAGTAGGAATTGACAGCATTTTATCTCAGAACTTAAAATTGGCTTTCCCGATAATAGGTAGCGCACTTAAGTACATCTTCACAATATCTTTTCTTTGTGGAATATTTCCTAGTCTCTGGAAACAATCGCAATTAAACCTATTCCTAAAGTAAAAAATCCACTTAATCTTTCAGAATATAGACCAATTAGTCTACTTTGTTCAACTTCTAAACTTCTTGAAAAAATAGCTGCCACTCAGATCATGAACTTTCTCGACAGGCATAAACTGTTGAATGAATACCAGTCAGCCTATCGGAAAAACTACAGTACTCAAACAGCTATTATTAACCTTTTAGCTGCGGGGAAATTTCAGTACAAATCGACCTCCTATAAAATGCAAAATTTACCCATATAATCACTGGATACCTCAAGTAGAGTCCCCGACCTGACTGCTGGTCGATATATCGACCACCCCCGCAGCTAAAAGGTTAAGCATTTAGATAATGGCAAACTGGCTGCAGAACAAAGGAAAGTCACAATCATCGTTTTCTTCGACTTCTCTAAAGCCTTTGACAGAGTAATCCACACGAAACTTCTAAGTATCTTGAGAAAGTTAAATTTTTCAGATGAATTTCTTCATTGGATTCAATTTTATCTATCAAAACAGGCTATTAAAACTGCCAATAATTCTTCTTCTTCCTGGAGAAATGTCTCCTGTAGATTTCCTCAAGGCTCAGAGCTTTTCAGATACTGTGTCTTAAGGTACTGTGGGTACAGTATTTACGCTGATGACATCACAATCTAACACAAGTTCTTCAAAGAACTCTCAACTGCTACGTAAGATTCACGTGCATGACAAACAAATATGATCACATTACACCATTGTATGATGAACTCCGATGGCTAAAGGTTAAAACACGAAGACAGTATTTTATCTGCACGCAAATTCACAAGATTCTATACACTGGATAACCTAACTATCTGCTTGAGAATCTCACACTAAGGTGTACTACGGCCACCCGATATTTGAGACAAGATCCTCTAACAATCAACGTTCCATTCTGCAAACTGAATTTTAAAAAACTATCCTTTCATTCACTTGGATCAACCATGTAGAATGCTCTACTAATTCAGATCAGACAGACTGCAACATCAACTACCTTCAAGGGTCAGAGCTCTTGCAACATCTACTGCATGGAAACAGATGAAATTAAGAAAAATCACGAAAACAACCAAAATCTAATGTTCATATCTGACACACCTACACAAACAAACATACATACACTCATACACACACTTACTAACGCAAAGAAATTAAATGTAAATTATACACAATGAAATTAAATAGAAAATTGTTATTTTTATAATAGTGCACACAAAATATATATTGAAGCCGCACTTAAGAGTCATCCTAGAGCGTTAAAATAAATAAATCTTAATTAAAAAAAAGAAACCTATCGAAGATTAGCTCAGGAGTATTATTCGGTCAGGGATATATCGATATACCATCAGATATGTAAATGAATGTCAAGAACAGCGAAAACCGACTGGTTTAATGGGCATGCGTTTCGTGGAAGGGCCGTGGTCAATCGAAGAGCAAGAACGGATTCAGATATACGCTCGGGTTTCAAGATCTCTTCACAAAGTGGCTGGAGATTTGTAATGTAAGAACTTCCAATGGGAAGAGAGTTGTCAAAGCTTTCAACGAATTAATTTTATGCTCTATGGAACTCCCAAAGTCTTGTTAACTGATAACGTGAAGGAGTTTATTAATAAGTTGTTAAAGAAAATTGCGAGGGAGTATCAGATTCGGCATATGACAATTCCTCCGTATCACGCACAGGCCAATCCTGCAAAACAGGTAAATCGCTGTCTTAAACAGATGATTGTTTCGTTCCTTGAACAGGATCACAAGGAATTGGATAGCCATCCCTACGAGTTTCGTTTTGCTATTAATATCGCGGTTCAGTCCTCAGCGGCATTTCTAAATTTCGGGCGGGAATTAAATCAACCGTTAACATTTAGCAGGGAAGAATCCGAGATGATTCCGATCGAAAAACTCACGACCGATCAATGGAAAGATCGCTTGCTTGAGCTACATGCGTTGCATGACTTAGTTGTGAAATTTAAGGAAGACGCTTTCGAGACGCAGATGAAGTATTATAACGCGGGTCGGCTTGAAGTTCCAACCAAGCGATATCGTCTGGATTAAGCAGAAAATTCTTTCTTTCGCCACGCAAAACATCGCGTCGAAACTTTGCAAGAAACTCGGAGGTCTGTTTCGTATCATAAAGATGAGGTCACCGGTGATCGTACAGTTAGAAACATTAGATGGCCAGAAGACTGGCAAGGCTGGTCCAGGATCTGAAGCCCAGGGTGAGTATTCTAATTTTGAATAATGTTGAGCCTATTCCTTCTCCTCCCATAGAAACCAACGTTTCGAGCCCATTCGGCCTAGGAGTGAACGGTCTGCAACCGACCACCCCACAATCGCTCTCTACCGCAACATTTGGACAGGCGGGGGGTTCTCACCCCTCCACCCCCCTGCGAGGATCTACAATTACTCCCCGCTCTGATCCGGTACATCACGGTGCTGCACAAGCGGGCGGAGGCCGGCAACGTGATCGCCCGAGGAAGGCCTCAGCACCAATGGGTTTCCTCCACCGACCCTCTCTAAAGGTTCCCGATAGTCTGGTGCAGGCCGAGAGTTTTTGACTGGAGATCCCACCTGTAATGGAGCAGTGTATGGCTGCCCTTCTCCGGGCCATCGCCGAGAAGGACTGAAATAGGAAGTCCCCTCCCTTAGAGACTCCAATGGAGAAGCCCATCAATATTCGTAAATTCTTTAAGCTTTCGTAAATTCTCCCACCACCCACCTTCGCGGACCAACGCGAGCCAGCGCCAGACTCCAGGAGAAGAGGGCGAGGGAAGACCCATAAGGAAGAGTGGACCTTGGAACAACGGCTTCAAGTCTGGACGCACTACATCCGAGACCGTTGTCTCGAGACCGAACCTCTCCCCGTTTCGGCCCCCTAATTTGCTGGAATTGCAGAGAAGGTTACTGCTTTTCGGGGTGTCCGCTACCGATAGGAGAGCAGCTATTTTGTTTCGGATGTGGCCAACTGGATGTTACTAAGGTGGCCTATCCAAACTGTTAGGATGAGCGCAGGCAACGCTTGCGGGCCTTCTGGCGCGCCAACGCATTAAGACCCAGGGGCATGACCTATGAAAACCGCTAGGAGGTGGAAAATGGAGAAGTCCATTCTGAGATCCAGTATTAATAAAGTAGTTTTCCCATATCTTGTTGGTTTCGCTACTCTTTTCCTTAAGTGTTGCATGTTATGTTGTCTTTGAATGTGTGATAACCTGATAATTTGCTCGATGGTATACCTCTTCAAGATCCAAAAACTAGACAAAATGCTGAGAAGAGCTCTTAAATGAAGTCGATAGTGATCCGCGGAGGAGACCATACAGAGTAATGACGGCAAAACTGAGAAGACAGTTTCGCCGCACGGTATCTGAGGATGCCGTCTATGCCATTGCAGGGATGCTACCTATAGAAGTACTAGCAGAAGAGAGAAGAACACTATACAGTTAAAAAGGATGGACTTACAGCCTATGCCGTTTGATCCCACAGGTTCATACGTGGCTCAACCGCCCACATGGAGGGAAATTTCTACCTGACACAGATGCTTTCAGGACACGGATGCTTTCGAGCGTATCTTCATAGATTCAATCATGAGGACTCATCTAAGAGACCAACATGCGAAGGAGTTGGTGAGGATGCCAAGCATGAATTCTTCGAGTGCGCGCGCTACAGTGAGGCACGCAGAACATGGGAGGCTGAAATTGGATGGAAAATTACATCAGAAAACCTGATAGAATTCATGCTCATATCAGAGATAGCATGGCACGCAACAAGTTCCTACGCAGCTGAAGTTATCAAAGATTTACGCTGTGTGGAACAGAAGAGGAACAAGAAATAAAAAAAGAGAGGATGACGCAAAGGAAATAACGACTTTGACAAGAAGAACAAATGTTCAGACATGTACATAGAAGATGACCACGCGTAGAAACACCGGAAAATACGCGCCAAGATACAGGCACAAGGCTATGAGCCAGCAAGTACAGTGGCCAGAAGAGCCATCATCTAGGAGGGTCCAGATGACAGGATAACGGCGCCACCCTCAAGTAATTCCTAATGGCGGTTTCCGGGGTGGCTCAGCTATGGAAAAAAGGACTATGGGTTTTAGTGAGGAAGAATCTCACACTATTAGGAAGTGCGATCCCTTCCTGGTGTCTGTTGGCGGCACGAGTCGTCAGCCGACCGGTGTGATCCGTCTATGGCCGCGCGGGTTGATGAAGATTTCCCATACTCACTGGTAAAAAAAAAAAAAAAAAAAAAACAGACCCATACAAGCACATGCACGCACGCATACACACATATGCATACGAACACACACACTCACGCCATATTAATTGGGTTTAAGAGTTTTCGGATTTTGCAATTTCCGGATTGATTTTCAATTTTATCATTTTCGGCATTTTTTTTTAGGTTAGAATAAAAACCTCACTCGATGGAGTTATTTGGACCTCGAATTCGGTTCCAGCGTAGTCGATTACATCGAATCTGATTGCTCAGGGTCTCTGAAAAGTTACTTGGATTTTTATTTGTACTTCGGTGCGACTTTTGAGATTAGAATTGAGATATCGCTAACACGATATCGCAAAGGTCAACTGGCTTGAATCGGAATCCCTCCTCAGGTGTACAGGCG
>JAWWEO010019560.1:0-13721 GCA_035582975.1 Ormyrus labotus | reverse complement strand
TTCTATCTTCCAAATGTTCCTTACGGGACAAGTTTCTTTAAATCCAGCTGGAAACAGTGCACGAAGGTTGGTTCTTAAGTTTATAAAAAAGTTACACAGGCTTTTGTCCTTCAAATAATTCTTCAGTTTTTTATTGGAAATTATATGGTTAAAAATAGAGCATTTTTTCACTTTTTTAATGTTTCGCTGATTCAAACAGGTCTTTAATTTACATTTTTGGGTATACGAACAAAAGCCTGTGTAAAGTTGCAGGTCTTGGCACTACATATTAAAAAAGTACAGTTTTTGATGATATCTGAAACTTTGCTCTATAACAGACATTTCGAATAAGTACCTTTTTTTTTAAGTAAAACTCTTTCAAATTTGATTAAAATAGGCTGAACATTTTTTTCTTTCTCTACTTTTATGTAACTAAAACATAGTTACATTTTTGTAAATATATATTATTAAATATAGAATTTTTTTGTGACTGTACCCTTACCTTAATCTCTCTTTTGAAAACACTAAATGCAACATCTAAATATTGTTACGTGTAAGGGCACGGCTTTATTCGTTCGTGGATAAGTATTAGAAGCTTATGATGTACTACGCAAAATATAGAGTATTTGTAAACATGAGAAGGGTACGCTAGTATTTTTTAAAATATAAACATATAAGAGTATGCGTCAAATTAACTTGCAGTCGCATTTTTCCTATCCTCCTAAGAAGTTATAGATAAACGTGTAATAATTTAAATGAATTGCAAAAATTTTTGAAAATAAAAAAAATGGATAGTGTTGAAATCAAGAATTTAAAAGGAAAAAAGATAAGAGAAAGCTCGAAAATGCAAGGCGAGAAAAACGAAAAATCAAGCTTCAAGAATTTAATAAGGAAAAATCAAAGAAAAGAAAACTTGAACGGAATAAGTAGATAATATAAACACTGAGAGAAAAGACGCAGTAAAAATTAAAAATAGTCAAGTAAAAATGACTAAACTGTCAAGCGACCACAAATTTCAAAAACAAAAAAAAATTGCCATACTTTATAAGAAATGTTACTATACTGATCAATAAATTTTCTTATATTTTCAGATTTCGTATTAATTTGTTAAGCCCGAGAGGGTCCTGGAGGACCCACTTTATTTCAAACGACCGAATGGGTAGAATAACAAAATTATTAAATTTCCAATTTTTACAGAGTTTGAAATAAAGTGGGTCCTCCAGGATCGTCTCGGGCTTAGCGGGTTAAGTCCGATAATTTTTTTTGTTTTTGAATTCTGAAGTCACTTAACAAGAGAGTACGGTAATTTTTTCTACATCTTTTCTCTTCTAAACTATTTTCAACTATAAATAATTCTCAACTAATACCGTTTGCAATAAGAAATACTAAATTAATTATTTACATAATATATGTGAAGTAATTTAAAAAAAAAAAATAAAAAAAGATGAGTTAAAATAAAATTTTAAAATACTGAAAAATAAGATATTTATTTATTTATTTATTTCAATAAATACATACAGTATGTAAATTAATTAAAAGTAATTATAAGTTATTTACGCGATTTTTTATGTATTTTTATGTCATATGTTAATTAATGTTAATAAGTCTGTAAAAATCGAATACATATGTTATTTAAGTAGAAAAGAAATTGTCATTTTTATTTTACTGCTAATTTGTAATGATTACAAAGAAAAAAAAGTTGTCTGTCCTCCGGCTGGAAAGCGCCAACTTTCTGAAAACGAAGTTGGTGCTTTCCGGCGACGTCGAGCAGAAAAATAGTATACGCATGTAACGTCTGGGCCTAATGCCCCTGCACGCACTAGATCGGCCGTACACGTAGAAAAGATAAACAGGCCATCGACCCGGCCTTGCACTTGGAGAAGGCATAGCATAACATTAGATAAACAGCTGATAATCAACTACACAGAAATATAATAGATAATAAGGATTTTAGCTGTAACTGTTGTAATATAAAAAACCGCGTCTATGTAAGACGAAAATGTTCCCAAGCAATTTAAAGACTTAATAAAATTATCGATGCTTAAATGAATAAACCGTGTTACAAATAATTAATTGCATAAATATTTTCTATCATTTTTCAATCCAAAATTATTAAAGGCATTTATGTAAATTCATAACATTTATCAACGAGTATTGTAAATGAGAACGTCTGGAATTCAATTATTGTTAAAAACTGATAAAGTTAAACATTCTTGTTCGTAGATAATTAAGTATATAAAGCATTTCTCTCTAGGCTCTATTATTAATTAATAATCTTATGTAATATTACAAAATTAAATTAGATAATTAATTTAATCGTTATACATCGTTTTATACCCTAGATTATATAATAATTAAAATTAATAATAAACACTGCCATTAATTTTCTATAGTAAAATCAAATTGATTATAAATTAAAACGAGAACAGGAAGAGCTAGAACTTCCGTTCAAATTTGCAAGACCATAATTTTTAAAGGCAGAACCAAAAATAATAATAAAAAATTGTTTATGACATATATTATTAACGTTGTACAAGAGAAGGTAAAATCGGGGAAAGACACTTTTCTAGCTGACAGCTTTCCCTCTCTTTCGCTCTCTTCGACCTAGGCAGAAGTACTTGATAAGCGCGAGCCCTCTAAACAGTCCCGAATTGGCCTAAGGCTTTCCCTCTCCGCTTTTCTTAAAATTTTAATGTCTAAAGGCCCACGCCTACTTTTTTCCTTTAACTACAGCCCCTGAATCCAGCTCCAATCAGTTCTGTCTAACCAGCAGTCACTTAAACGAGAATACTCGTAATCCTACTTCAAACTATCCATTATCGAACATATAACTTTAGAATAAAATCCAAACAAACTTTTAAACACCAATTTTCGAAACATTTTTACAATTTCCTACAAAATAAACTCCAAAAATCCATTCTCAATAAAATCAAGCCTTTTTTTTTCAAACCCTCATTCACAATTATTAAGAATAACTATCCCTATAAACAGATTGAGATAGTTCACCCTCCATAGTTTGATTATGTTGGAAATGTGCGATCGCTGAGGGTAATGGTGTGTAAATAAAAACGAGTAAGTTCGTTGACACCGTCTTGCTCACATCGCAAGATGCGAACCGATTTTTGAAAAATGTGACTCTTAGTATATACTTTGTATACTAGCCTGAAGAGGTCCGAAAACCTAACGGACGAAACGTTGCAAGAAATAAAATATTGCAAAACTAGTGTAAAATAAATCTCGTTTTTATTTACACACCATTACCCTCAGCGATCGCACATTTCCAACATAATTATTCCTTTCAACCTTTTGAACCAGCTAAGTACTTTGGCGAGATTTGTAATAGTGAGTATAATTTTATTGAATAAATAAGCATAGTTTTTCTTAAGCGCTAAAGTTTTTATCAATTTACCCCAACCTAACAATAAAACAAAACGCATGTTCACCACGGAAGGAAACGACCGTCGACACTGCCGTTTTCAGTAACTAATGTTCTCCTTACTACTAACCGTTCTACAAAAACGCAAGTTCGTAACGGACGGAAACGACCGTTGAACATTGCCGTTTAAAATAAAGAAAAATCTACTCATTTTCCTAAATTATCAACAAACGTAGGCTTATAACAATGCCGTTAAAAAGATAATTTTTCTTAAATTATTTATAAAATGCATGTTTAAGCACCCCCGTTTAAAATAAATAAATCTATTCTTTTCCTTAAATTATTTATAGAACGCAATTTTATAAAATTGCCGTTTTACGTAAATAATATCTATTTCATATACAAACTATTTACCAAACACATGTTCATAGCGGACGGAAACGACCGCTTAAAGTAAATAAGACGTATTCCTTCCATAATTATTTACAAAACGCAGGTTTAAAATCGCCGTTTAATGTAAAAATAACCTATTTAATTAACTAACCATTCATTATAACGCAAGTTCAAGGCGGGCAGAAACGTCCGTCAGAACATTGCCGTTAAAATAATACTAATACAACCGCCGTATACGCAGCGAAACTTCTAAGGCAAACAAGCATGGAATAGCCTAAAACTACCACCCAGAAGCGAGTTGTATCGCCGAAATTTATTAACTAAGAAACTGCTCTATTCAAGATAGAATAGCCGAATTAGATAGCTGTGGTTATTTTGTCGCGCTGCGTTCAATCCAATCTCAAAATCGCTAGTACACGCAAGTGTAGGCAAAAAGGAAGCAGTTATTTATTGTCCACTTTGGACATAACACGCATCTCGGGAAGTAAAATGACAAGCTCATAGTTCGTGTTTGACAACTCTTTTCCTCCCCAGGTGCATAATATACTATTTTTCAAGAATAATAAAGAAGTTTGTAAAAAAATTAGGGGCCCTGCTGTTTTTTTTATTATTTGAAGCTATTACTTCAAGAAAAAAATCAATCAACAGTGTGCTTTAAAAAAAAATTCATTTATCTACTACCCAAAAGTTAGAAGTTTCCAGGATTTGCTCATATATCTCATATCTTATATATATGCTATATATATGTCATAGAGGATCTCGGGCAGGTTTGTCACAATACGTGTAACTTTACAGCTTATTTTTCACCTTCAACTTTTAACTCGAATTTTTGTTGTTCGTAAGTTATTATGTTACCTTTCCTTTTCTTATGATGGCAGCTACCTCGCTAGCTTAGCATTCCATGGTCGAAAATGCCTTAAAATTGTTTTAATCAGAAAAAAAACGCATGGTATTGTGACCGTCAATTTTTAATCCGACATCCGCTTTAAAAATATACTTAAAATTATCAAAACCTGTGCAAAATTCCAGTTCATTATACCCATCCGTTCGAGAATTATCGTGGGGACAAAATAAAGGATACGCACATACATCCAGACATCACAAAAAATGACTTTATTTTTGAAATATTAACCTTAGTCATCAAATTAAAAAAAATTTCGGTCTTAAATATTTCTAACGTTAATGATATTTCTATTTGAGGCAATTTTTCTGACTCAAAAACCTTGAAAATATCAAAAATCAACTAAATGCAAATTTAAAAAAAATTTGCCGTCACAAAGTTTTCTCTTTGAGAAAGCAAAAATTGACATAAACGTAAAATTTTTACGCTTTGCCATTACCGCTTATGTTAAAGTATCAAACTTTGAAATTTGTTATCTAAAAAAATAACATTTATAACGATACTTGATATTTGTACAGCTGCATAGGGGTAATATAAGCAACACTTTTAAAGAGAAAAAAAATGACGTTCCTTTATTTTGTGATTTGATGAAACTCCTTAAAACTATTTGGTGGATCGATCTCAAATTTCACTGAGATCGTCTAAAGTATCTCAATTAATTTTTCTCAATTTTTCAAGAAACTCTCAATACTTTGTGATTTGGTTCACAACTAAGACTACTTAGATTGCTTAGGTATGACGGAAAAACGATAAAGTATGTTCTGGTATTTGACTAGGAGGCTAAAATTTAGTGCACAGTCATAGTTTTCCACCGAAAAATGTGTCCCAATTTTCAGCCAAAAAGGTGCCGATTTTACATACTTATCCGGGTACTCTGATCAGGCTGAAGAATATAAAAAAAAAGCTTTTTAAAAAATCTGAAAAAATTCTCACGTATTCTTGAAATGAAATGAAATATTTTTCTTTTTACGATTTTTTTCTAAAACTCAATCATTCAAAGATAGATAAATTGAAAAAAAGCTTTATTTAAGAAAACCGTCTGTAAAACCTTAAAAAAGTTTTTACAAAAATATTAAAATAATGATTTTGCAAGCTCTTGGATCAAACTTTTCAATGTTTTTTTAAATTATTGTCAGAGTTTTTGTTGCGCGCCACCTAAAGGGGCGTAGGGTAAAAGTAAAAACGCAGGTTGTCTGGGACTGAAGAGGTATATTCTATTACCACCCCCCTTTTTACAATTTTTATTAGGTATAGCTGAGCGCCGCTGCGCTCACGCAACTTGCAATCTAGGCGCGCAGGTGGAGGGAGCGCTAGTTGATTGCGCGTAGTGTAAGCTCGCCATAGTAGCACTGATCGATACCGACGGGGGCCGAGCGGCGCCGAGAAATATAGACGCGTCGATGCAGTGCCCGGCGGTGCGAGAGTGCATAGGTACGCGGCAGAGCCGAGCGCCACCGAGTCGGAACGAAGCGCGAAGCGCGCTCGAAAGTGGGGCGCAGAAAAGTAGCCGTATTACGCTTCCGTATAGACGCGTCGAGGCAGCGCCCGGCGGTGCGAGAGTATATAGGTGCGCGGCCGAGCCGAGCCGAGCGCCACCGAGTCGTAACGAAGCGCGAAGCGCGCTCGAAAGCGGGGCGCAGAAAAGTAGCCGTATCACGCTTCCGTATAGACGCGCCGCGCACGTCCTCGGCCGAGCCGAGCGTTGCGCACGGAAGGTACGCACCCACACAGACGCCTCCGACCGACGCGCACACAGAGGCCAAACGAAAACGGACGCACAGAAGGTGTGCCCTGAAGACACGTGTTTACTTTTCGCGCGCGGAAGCTACACACGTATACGCGCGCGCGCGCTTTAATTTCACTATAAAATAAACTTAAAAATAACGCGTGGAGGCAACCGAACTGCCCCTTTTTTTACAGATGACTTTAATGGAAATTTATATTAATACTATTATATTTATATTTATATTTATTTAGGATTTATCTTTTCTATTTGCGCTTTAGAAGGCAAGCGAATGGTTTCGAAGTCCAGCGAAGATTGCACCCGCGTAATTTGCGAATAAACCCACGCGCGAGCCCGAACAACTACTTTTGAAACCAAGGCAATGAATTAAAGAGACAAAAAAAGACAGAGTTTCGTGAAGGTGATAGAGAGATGTAGTCCGGCACGTCCACTTTCTTTCGCTTCAAGACTAAAAGTGAGGAAGTAGCGGACGGATGTTTTCGTCTTCCCCCGCTTTCTCTGGTTTCTTTCTCTCTCGCACTCACTGTCGGAGGCGGAGCATAGTGACGAAGTAAGCGCTGGACATTGCTTCGTCAGGGCCTACTTCCCCCTGCATTCTTGCACGCGCGGGGTGCCACCGGAGACTTTCCTGGCCTTGAGACTTCTGTCTCACTCTTGCCAGGAAAGTGCAGAGAAAGCGACGGGTGAGAGCCACTTCCTGAGACATATTATAGTCCCGTTCCTCCCCAATTTATAAAACACTTGTGTTTCAATAAATTGCCAATCTAATGTTTACAATAATTCATAGTAACAAAAGTTACTCCAATGTATTTGCATTTAAATAAATTAAAAATTCGAAACGCGACAGTTTTCTTTAAAAAACTGTTTTTATTTAAAGAAAAAGAAAAAAATTATTAAGTTACACATTTGAGTTTTCATATATAAAAAGATTGAAAAAACAAAAAATTCAGTATGAAAAGTAAATGATTTGAAATGTTTGGTTTGAAGCCTTAAAGTAAGCAACCGCATGTTTTTGTATCTCAACTGTGATCGGTCATAAAACTTTTTGTAACGGGTAAAATCGTGTTCAGATGGACAAAATGATTTGAGCCGTATTGTATTTCAAAAAACTGTTTTTTTTTTGCATTTTTAGTCTAGGATATCTCTAAATGTTGATGTACTGGATCAAAAATTCTGATAGACTAGTGTTCAGCGTATAAAAAACTTTCTGTGTCATTAATATGTATTCAAATAAATTTATTTCTAGCCTGTTGCAGCTTGTGCTATGCCTGTTATGAAAGGATGGAGAGTAAAAACTAATTCAAACTTAACTCGCAAGGCAAGAGAAGGAGTCATGGAGTTTTTATTAGTAAATCATCCTCTTGATTGTCCAATTTGTGATCAAGGAGGTGAATGCGACTTGCAAGATCAAAGTATGGCCTTTGGTAATGATAGAAGTCGATTTATAGATATGAATTTCAGTGGAAAAAGAGCAGTTGAAGATAAAGATATAGGTCCTCTCATTAAAACTGTAATGACAAGATGCATACACTGCACTAGATGCATTCGATTTGCATCAGAAATTGCTGGTATTGATGATTTAGGAACTACTGGTCGTGGCAATGATATGCAGGTATAAATAACTAATCTATTTAAATAATTTTTATTTATTTTTCGATATACGGATGCGATTTTACGCATTTTGGAATGTTTTAAAATCGATTTTACGCCCCTTGTATCGAAAAGTATTGTTCGACACACGTGAGAAATACGATTCCCGAGCGAAAGTGACTATCAACTTTTTCGAGAATCAACTTTTCCTCCATTGTGTAGAAAAGTACTATATTTACTTATTTATTAACTCCAGATTAAATACATAGTGTTTAATAATAAATATTCAAGTGTAGTGTTACATAATAAATATTTTATTACAAAAATATTTTAATCCTGCTAAGGAAAAGTCTTCTCTGTGCGCAGATCCGGAGACATGTCAAAAATCACATTCTCTCACAGTCATACACTCACTCTAATAGAGGTTATTGGGAGCTCACCATTCTTATAACTAACTAAGAGTTAATTTTAGTAACTACCTATAAAATATAAACTTTTTGATAGAATAACAGTAGTAAATGTCTCTGTATCAATAATAAATTATTTATATGAGTAATTCTACAGAACTTTTAATTTTTTACTTGTGAAAATCGTCCAATATTATTTTATTGGCACACTAATGAGAAACTTTTTTATTGTTTCTAGAGCTCTTAACGAGCAAGAAACAGTTATAACTCTTTTTTGAACAAAGTTATTTTTTATATTGCACAAAATATGGAAAAATTAAACTGTTTACAATGATTTCGAAATTTCAATAAAATGGCAGGTATAATGAAATCTAATACATGCTTTATCTTATATCAAGTAGAGTCAATGACAAACGTCAATTAATTCATAAATTAGATAACAATAATGGTAATAAATGATGTTAAAAAAACATAAATAAATGATAATGAACGTTAAGGAAAATATTGAAAAATAGTTCACAATAGAAGAAGATAATATTTCATTAAACAAAAAATCAAAGACTCATATTTACACGTATCAAAACATCAATGACAAAACAAAAATCCTTTTGAGAAATATCATATTTTTTTAAACTTAATAACATAATTTTTAAAGCTTAATAATAAGTAACTTGATCATAAATATTGTGGGCGTGTCAATAATTATTGTTTTTATATTTTCGTGGAACCCGTCTTTTTTTTAAACAGTTTTTTAGGGCAAGGTGTGGTTTGTACACATAAGAATCCTGCACATATTAATTGTGCACACTTTAGCATTGATGAAAATTATATATAGATATATCGAGCTATGCTAAATTGTGCACAATTAGTATGTGCATGATTCTTATGTGTACAAACCGTACCTTGCCTTTTTTAGGTTAGTTTTTATTATTTAAACACCTTACATGCGCGGCTGCCAGTTTTAGAGAAGAAAATATGTTGCGTGTAATTAACTACGGCGAAGTGAATGAAGTTATGACTGTGTAAACTGTAAAGGGGCGAGGATTAAGGTTCGACCGTGTTATGTGGGAAGCGAGGAAAGCGAGGTCCACCGCGCGGCCCCTCCGCAGCCTACGAACTCAAAGCAATTCACAGCCCGGCACATTTTGATTCCTTGATTGTTTCTTTAAAACTATTGCTGTTTTAACTTAATCTCTACGTGTTTTTGTCCCGAATTCTTACGTTTAAGCGCTTCATAACCTCTTTTTTCCATAAAAGCCCATGTTAAAACTTCAATTTTCAAGAATTTATTTCTCGAAAACCATGAGGTAAAAAAATCTGAAAAAAATCATGTAATCCTATTTTTAACTAAGGAATAACATAAAAAAATTTCAAGTTTTTCCCTACGGTTTCAATTAACCACTGAACCTCCTTAAAGTGGAAGGCGAAATAAAAAATACGCGAAAGGCATTTGGGATCGAACTCGATCTACTCGGGTAAGAAGCGAGTATCCTAACGCAGAACTACCGCCGCACTATTTAAAAATGCTTGAAATTGTCGTAATGACAACTGAAGAAGGTAAAGGCGATCCTTGCACACCCGCTAGCCTTTTCCGAATCCTCGCCCGTTATAAGGTACACATCATGTCTTACGGGTTTATTTAATAATTAAATACTTATAACGAGAAAGATCGTTTTGCTGTCTCATAGAGAAAGCTTTGGATCGGTGAAATTTTTCGAGTCTCATATTTTGACGTAGAAGCATATTTTTAGGTTCAGAGAGTCCAGAAAAGTAGTTTTTAAAAAATGTCCGGATGTATGTATGTATGTATGTACGTACGTACGTATGTAAGTACATAGCTCTCCTTAACTACTTTTAAAAGACACCGTGGATTCGCTTCAAATTTCGCGCACAAATTTCATTTCATTTTTATGAGGGGGCTTGAAAATTTCAAGCACTTCTATAGATTAGTTTTTGTTTTACCGTCAATTTTCGATTTTTGAAAAATTTAATTTTTAAAAAATGTTAATGATAGGATTGAGATATTTCAATCGAACAAAAAACATTTTAAAGAGCATAAAAATACCTATAATTTCAGAGAAAATAAATTACTTTAGTTCTTATGGTTCTTTTGTTTTTAACAAAAATGTGTTTTTTTTTTAAATTAAATATAATTAAATATAATATAACTCTTAAATTAAATTATCAATTGCTCTGAAAAAATGATTGGTAATTAACAATATATAGAAGTTTGTATAATCTATATAAATTTCAAGCCATTTTGTCAATTAGTTTGTGAGAAAAAAGCTGAAAACTGAAAAAAATGATATTTCTATGTCCAACGATTCCGAAAGTAAAATGGCTTCAATTAACTTGAAATTTTGAGAAAAGGTAGATCTTTTGTATGTTTAGAGCTGTATAGCTTTTCTGCTTATGAAACTTATTAGTTCAAAAGATATTAAGGTTCTATTTATTTTTTTTTCAATTTTTTGAATATCTGTACCTTATTAGATAATCAGTTTTTTTGAATGATCGACCACTTATTTTTTTCGTTTTTAACTAAATATTCAAAATTTGAAAAAAAAATGTTTAAATTCATCTACTAGTTTTTGTTTTATAACGATTTTAAATTATGTATGGTATTGCAATTATATATATAATATATTACAGTCATATTATTATTATTATTATTATTATTGTTGGCATTTTGTGGCGGGAGAGTTGGAGGAAGGCCTTGGGGAGTGGGATGAGCCTGAGCGCCTTTGGATGTCCGCCCGACTGGTCGCTAGGTGGCGTAGTGCGGATTTTGTCGTGCTCACTAGCAGACTAGTCGAGGCAACTGGATATGTGTCCGGGCTCAGAGGGTACTCATGGCGTCTAGGGCAAGGGTTGTCCATCGTCAGCCCCACTGACGAGTCTTGGTGGACAACCATGAGATCAAACGCCTATGCTTCCTCCAGCTTCCTACTTTATTTTAGTATGATTGTTTATATCAGTTTCAGCAATATTGTTAGACAAAATTCAATCCAGGAAATATTAAATTTTTTTTTTTATTTTAGTCGATTCTATTTTACGTTAACTTGAATAATTTTAATATTTTTTTTTTATTTAATTAATATTTTTAACTTACTTTGAAGACTTTGGAGGAACCTATCATGGTTATGTAGTAAGAAATTCATAGTCTTATAAACGAACTAAAAAATTTTAGTACTTGGAAATCAATTGATGAATCACATAATACCGTCTAATTTAACACGACACGTAAGACGTAGTGCTAATTACGTTGGTAAATTTTAACTTAAATTTCACCTTTTAATAGATAAGATAATAGTAATTATTTCATAACATTCCATTTATAATATAAGAGAAGCTAGATAGGCGGCTCGCCTGTCTATCAGCTTTTCTGGTCGGATTCCGCGTTTCTGGTGGTTCTAAGTCCAATAAAGTGCTAAAATACAAGGAGTGGCAGGATGATAATAAATCAAAGTCCAATTTAATTTAAAATTTGTTATTCTTTGTAAAAATAAATTTTACAATGAGAGAAATCTACTCTCTGAATTCGGGTTGGCTTCGAAGATCCAAGACGAGGTCCTGAACGGAGGCTGGCTCGGAACTGCTTCTGGTCCGTGCGCGCGTCCTTATATAGGCCGAGGTTCCCATGGTGACACGCCTAACATAATCCGGCCTTTGGGTGGTAGAGGGGGCAACCACAAGCGCCGCCCGGCGGTCTGGGCCCTTGTCAGGCCCTTGTTTGTAGGCGCAAGTGGCGCCCTCCGAGGGCCTTTACAAGGTGGCAACAGCTGTTGCTAGGCGGAGGTAGCGCCCTACGATTGTTGTTTGGTCACCATTGATGCCCTCTGGGTGACCTTATTTACGCTTCTTCGGTTTCGCTTTCCAGGAATTGTTTGTCTCTTGATTTTCCGAGAATGATCTGCAGCGATGGCCTTGAACTGGAAGAAAATGATAAATAATTCTTGATTGGATGGCTGAAAACTCCTGGTTCCTTTTGGAAAATCTTTAACCTTTCCCCGAGCGAGTTTTTAGCGATTGTCTCGATTTTCCGACCATTATTTATTTATTTAAATCATTGCGCAATCTGTTTATTCGTGCATAAATTATTAATTTGATTAATTAAGATGTTGATCAATTTGGTCAAATCAAATTAGACGCGAATGCAAATGTTGCTAATTGTTTAAACAATTAGTGGACTAATTAGAATGAAACCCGGTCAATTGTTGATTAATTTTTAATTTGTTTAACGATTTATTTAAATAATTTACCGAAATTCCGATGAAAATGAATTATTTATTATGAAATTTACAACGACTCTAATCTAGAGAAGCGATGACATCGATTTTGTTGTTTATAATTTAAATTATTTATGTTTTTACTAATTATTAACTGTTACGTAGGTAACAAATAAAAACATAAATGCATCAAATATATTGATTTTGTTTTTCTTTATTGATAAGTTTATACATTACTAAATTGCTCCTTTCAGAGCCGAGGGGCCTCGACAAGTCCCATACGGGCCCTCGCGATACAAAGCAACAACCATTTTCTGATAATCGCGTTATCAAAAAATAAAATTGCGACTACGTCGCGGACGGTTGGCCGGATGCAACCCTATACTTCGCGCGATAATCACATACTTCTGCACCCGTCGGGTGTGCTTGACTTCGGTCTGAATTGACTTTGAAAATTTCCCGTTCAATCTCTTTATTGTTTTAACGTCCCCTTCGCGTTTTGGTCTATGTTCGTTTGGTTTATTTTACATCCTTTTGTTTAAATCGAACTTGTGTATCGATATTCGTTTTTGGTCTTTTTAAGTTAAGTTTATAATCTTCAAATTGTTAGTCGTATTTTTAATTTGTCGGCGTTTTGAGTCGCTGTTAATGTTAAAGTCCGTTTAAAATAGATAGATAGAATTATGAGCTAATAAATTTTGGTCGAATTCGAGCAAGGACCGAGGATTTGTGATCTTTCTTCTCTGTTGCTCTCGTGTATGATTTTTCAAACGCTTAGAAGCGTGCACTTTGGTCGTTCGAGTGAATGGTTGCAGCGAGAGCAACCCTACACTTCGCACAATAAGCACATAGCTTTCGGTCTGAACGCGCGTGTATGGCCTTCTTTCGACTTCAAAATTTTCCATTTATTTTCTCTATTATAATTTTCTTTTTGCGGTTTTAGATTTTGCTTGGTCTTTGGTTTTGATTTTATTATTTAGCTATTTGGTGAATATCGCGATTCGGTAAAAGTAAATTTAGCATTAAGATAGCTCTATAGGTACTCTCTAGTCAGTTGAGATATTAAAAAAAATTTCTTTTTAAACACTTTATTATCGCACGAAAA
>JAWWEO010019559.1:0-13726 GCA_035582975.1 Ormyrus labotus | reverse complement strand
TTTAATTTTTGAAATTTTTGCATAAAAATTAATTTTCATATAGATTATAACATATACAATCAAAATATGTAATAAAAGAAATTTCCATTTTTTAAATTTTTTCGGTATCATACCCCCTTAAGAGGAAATGAATTTGAAAATACATGGTTTTAGCAAGATGGTGCTCTAGCTCATTACGGTGAAAATGCCAGACAATACTTGAATGAGACATTTTTTGAAAGATGGATAGGTAGAAGAGGTACAGTAGAGCGGGCTCCAAGATCTCCAGACTTAACACCTTTGGACTATTTTTTGTTGCGGTATTTAAAAGATCGGGTATACAGAAATAGTCCACAAAACCTTGAAGAATTAAGATGTAGAATAGTTCAAGAAATTAATGCCATTCCACGACAGATGATCCGACATGCAATTGAATCATTTTACAATAGGATTGGTTACTGCCAGGAAGTGAATGGAGAACAATTTGAACATCTGTTCTAAATTCATTCACGTGAGAGGCGAGGGGAACTCACTTTCAAAATCACCCCGACGTGAGAGGCGAGGGGAACTAACTTTCAAAAAGCACCCCGATGTGAGAGGTGAAAGGAACTCACTTTCAAAAAGCACCCTGAAGGGAACAGATTCCTTCTATTCCCTTCGGATTAGGGATCACGCTATCTTCGGACTTGAATTGTTTCCAAACGTACAATTTCCGGCTCTTTTCGATTCCGGCATCAAAAATAGGGGTTCCCATTTGAAAAAATGAGATTGACCTTGAAATAACCTTGAAAATGAGGTTCAAGATTAAATCAGAGGTCACCGTTGGATTGCTCGTTGAAAGTTACCTAGAGTATGACCTTTGGTTGTTTTCTTTTACTATAAAAATCGCAAAATTTTCAGGGGTTTCCATACTTTTTCGTCACCTTGTATATATCAAGGTATAAAAAAATAAGAGAAATAGGCCCGTTCGAACCTGTTCTCTTCAATCAAAGATCTTGAAATCTTTTGAGAAAGATGTACTACCTACACGTTTTGGAATTGAGGTATTAAGTAGAGAAGAGTCGATAAGCCATAATACTCCAGTTGCCAAGGGACTGGTCATATTCTACACCAATTTATTGTACACGATCGTAATATCGTAAGTAAATATTTATTTACTATCCGATAGTACAATCGTGTACATTAAATTTGTCTAGAATATGACCAGTCCCGTTGCCAAAGCACTACATAATATACAAGAGTTGGCATTGATTGCAGATGGAACTTATCTTCGTCATGAAAAAAGTTCAAATAATAATTATCAGAGAACAGCCTTTTCTGGGCAAAAGAAAGTATCATTATGCAAACCTTTCAAAATATCTGCTTTGGATGGGTATTTGGACGGTTTGAAAAAATTGAAGCAAAAAAATAATTTATGGGTCGTTAATAGGGGTTTTCGTGAAGTTAAAAAAAAACTTGTATCAATGGGATACCAAGTTTCAATGCCAGCACTTAAAGGTAAACGGAAGCAGTTAACAACAGAAGAATCTAACTACACTCGCTTTGTTACCGTTATTCGTTAGCCAGTTGTAGTGGTACATGGTGTAATAGGGAATAAATACAAACTGCTTCATAAGTTTTATAACATGATGTTGCCAAAAGCTGCTTGTATTGCAAAGTGGCTTATTTTTTACAGAATAAGTTTGAAAAGTGCTTTATAACAGATCCGTCTTTGACGGATGAAATAGTTTCGCGGATGATTCAACAAAAAGACATGGAATGCACTCAGAAGTTGAAACTAGTCGCTGGAGTAGGAAAAAAGTACCATTTCAACGAATACGTTTGACGTAGACATACACGTAGACTACATTTCACGTAGACAACGCTCCTCCTGAAGACCGCTAGGCTATGCAAAGGGGTGAACTCCACTCCTAAACAAAGTTTCGAATAAAGTAGTTGTCCCATATCTTGCTGGTCTCGCTACTCTTTTCCTTGAGTGTTGCATGTTTTGTCTGGTCTTTGAATGGAAGATAATCTGCAGAACATGCCAGAATCGTTTCGTTAAAACGTTAATAATACTTTCGATTTTAATATCTATTTGTTTACTGATTTTATTTAGATTTTCGTTTCTTTTCATGTTCATTCTTTTCATTTTATGTTGCGTACAATTTTAAGTTGTGTACATCATTTCCACGTTTTAACAATCACCTAATGATGTAGCAAAAATGCTACATCATAAAAGTGGCGTTAAACAGGGATAAAAAAAAGAAGTAACATTGAACACATTATTAAAGGTAGTGGTATTGACAACATAAAACATATTTTCATGAATTACGGCAAACTTTCTAAGCGTGTTGGTCTCTAATCTCGTTAATGAAACATTGGGTTCATGCCGTTTTTAATCGAAATGGGCTACCTTAAAACTAATTGAACAAATATAACTTTCCTTCCGATCTAAGCTCGCTTGCCTGTTCGTCACTTTTTATCACGAGTAAAGGACGTAGAAAAACTAAGCTTCTTTTACAGATACCTTCTGCTCAAAATAAGCATTCAAGATAAAAATATTACAGAAATTTACGTTTAGAAATCGCCTTTCTACCCGCTCCGAATATTTTTCTCTTGCATTTTTAGAACACTATATAATTTATATTAGAAAAGTTTCTTCAATAAATATAGCACTTGATTCAGTATAAATTTATGAAATATAACATGCTTATATTTAATTCCAATGTTTATAATTAATTATTGAAAATCTTAAGTTAGTGTTAATAATTTTTTACAGATGATTCCATCCATAAAAGCAACTTAGAAATTCTAATAACGCAGGCAACAGAGTGCTCGAAAATTTCAAACAGAAGTTATGTTTTTACGGTTGAACCAGATAGCTTTCTTTTTACATTTCCAAATGACGTGGGTAAGTGAATTTATGTTTTTCTCTTTGTTATTCATTCTTAAATTATTTACTCTGTATAAGGTAAACTGTTTACTTATATATTAATACGATTTAATTAAGCTACTTTTACTTATAAACACATTGTCATCGTAATCTTTCGCATCTTTTTCCCTTGGTTAACATTTGCGTTACAATTAAGGAGGTTCTAGCCTTTCGTGGCCGGAAGGAGGAAAGCGCGGTCCCCTCTCTCCCCGCGAGCGGCGTCCCGATCACCGCGCGCCCCATCCGCAGCCTACGAACTCGACATTTTATTTACGTTACGAGCACATTTTGATTCCATGATTGTTTTCTATAAAACTATCGCTTTTTTAACTAAATCTCTGCTTTTTTGATCGCGAAAATTCTTAACCTCCTTAGTCAAAATATTTCGTAGCCCATAAGAACCTGTGTATTTCACGTAAAGTTTATTGCTATTTTTCTCAATAGGAACTATGGTGAAAATATAAAAAAATCATACGTCTTATTTATGATATTTTGAAGTTATATTTATCGATTTTACGTTAATTTCCGCATCTTCATGAAAGTCTAGGACCTTAAATAGCAACTTACATTAAAATGTGTTAACAAGATAATAGCTCATATGAATTTTAATATAAGTTAAGGACTATCGTAATGAATGTTATATTAAGGGTAGGGTACAGTAAAAAATCATCAAAAACTAATTTTTTTTATTTTAGAAATGTGTTCTAGAAGTATCAAAGATTGTGTGAAAGCATTCATTAGAGTCAAAATAAAAAAATTTCAATGCTTATTTTTTAAATAATAAAATAAAAACAAATTTTTACTGAAATTTCATAAAAATAAATAATGTTTTATTTTTTTAATTTTTTGATTCATAATACGAAATGTGCTACGAAATACAAAGTATGTGACGCCTGTGACGCGTAACAGCAGTCAGAATTCGATAGTGAGAATACACCATGGAGTAGTCGAAGCAAATATTAGCTGGAAACGAGTCTCTTAGTATTGATAAGTGCACCAAAATAAAAAAAATATCAGCAGTCATCAGAAACTTTACTAAAAAAGCAAGAAGATTTGTTGTAGAGTGGTGGAAAATTTTGAACTGCTCAAATAATAAAGCCATGAAATGATTTTTGTAAGAAACTTTGAAGTGGTTTTTCTCAAAATCAACTTTTTCAATCTTCAAAATTTTCCTTACGGGGCAATTTTCTTCAGATCGAGTTAAAACTGTACACGTATATTAATTATTACGTTTACAAAAAAGTTACAGAGGCTTTTGTTCTTAATATAATTTGACAGTTTTTTTATTGACAACTATATTGTTAAAATTAGAGCATTTTTTCACTTTTTTAATGTTTCGCTAACTTAAAAAGGTCTTAAAATTGTATTTTTGAGCTTAAAAACAAAAGCCTCTGTAAAGTTATAGGTCTTACCACTACGTATTAAAAAATTTCAGGTTTATAGTAATATCTCAAATTGTGCCGTACAGGAGACATTTTCAATAAACTCCTTTTTTGATTACATTTTAAAACAACACTCTTTCAAATTTGATTTAAATAAGCTGAAAATTTTTTCATTTCTTTATTCTTATGTAACTAAACATATTTAAATTTCTACAAATGTAGAATATAAAATAAAGAACTTTTTTCTGACTGTATTCTACCCTTAATAGTTTAAAATACGTACGTATAAGTCTACAAGGAATTATTAATTAAAAAGGGCTAAACTTCATAGCAACGTCATTAAGGGAGTATTGAATGCTTTTTATTACCAACTTAGATCACCTGATAAGTAGCTATTCAAGCAAAGAATGTTGCAACTCTGCTGAATATTCACAACAGCAACTTCTTGTTGCGAGAGAAGAAATACTATAGGGCAGCCATTACTAGAATAAGAAAGTTGCAAGAGTAACCATGCCTAGGGACTACGCTTATTGGACGATATCACAGTCACAGGTTTCAAACGTTTCGACTGGACATTCGAATTGAGAAAAGTTCCAGAAAATCAACACGTAAATGACACACGTGTTCACATAGGTATGAAACTGAATTATTCACTTAAATTTCTCGTTACTCCTTTCGAACCATAGATGTTAACGTATGAACAAATACGCTAACTGGTTATCGAGCACTTCGACGCCGCACAGTGTACTATTGTTGATGAACTTTTCTCTAAATCAAATATCTCGAGAACGGGTAGAGCTTTTGCAAAAAATCAAATACGATTTTAAAGGTCATTCAATTGTAAATATAGAAAAAATAGACTAAAACATTAAAAAATATTTTTAAGTAATAAAAAATGCGTCTAAGTGTACCACTTTTTTCATTTTTTTTAAACTCTTTCCCATTACTAAAAGAAAACAATTTTTTTTAACTTCATAAAACTTATGATTTTGGACTGTCAAAATTAAATACGCTAAAAAAAATTATCAATTTCGAGATAATTTTCATAAAAAATGCAAAAAACGTTGCATGTAAAAAAACATGTTAAAAACAGATTTTGAAGGTCTTCATCTGTATTACGGTATAGAACTTTTTAATTATATTAATTTTTCACGAATTTGCTGGAGGCCTAAATAACCCTTAAAAATTATCTCTATTAATACAACTTCAAGCTGATGGCCAAGTTAAGGCAGTGCATTTAATAAATAATTACAAGACATTTTTTCAAATACTCCGAAAAAGCTTTAAAATGAGCTAAAGTAAATCCTATTCCAATGTATTGTAACGGGGTAACTTTTAGTAAAAGCTAATAAGTAAGCAGTATTTATTTTATTAATTAGCCGGGTGTTTCTCTTACACCGCGGCCTTTCCGTGTACAACGCTGCGGCTCTCTTCACACTGGTAGCCGCAGCTTTTAACCCCGTTCGCTACTTCCTCGTATCGCCTATCTCACGCCGCAAGCCCAGCCCGTTACAGTATATAGTTCCTGATATATTAAACTTATGGTAAAGGTTAAGATCAAGGTTATTATTTATGGGAACAATATATAGTTTTATGTTATCAAAAGTAATCATTTATACGTAAAACATTGTAATAATACTTTGCAATGCTAGATTACTGGAAAAGATCAACATCTTCTACATTTTGTATGGAAATTATGTTGGAATTGATAACCTTTTTTGTCGTATTTAATTTCAGCAATCCAGAATCTATAAGAAATAAGTTTAATGAAGTTAAAAAATTTTTTTTCTTTTAGTAATGGGAAGAAGTTTAAAAAAAAAAAAATGGTACACTTAGAAGCATTTTTTATTACATAAAAATATTTTTTAATGTTTTAGTCTATTTTTTCTATATTGACAATTGAATGACCTTTAAAATCATGTTTCATTTTTTGCAAAAGCTCCATCCGTTCTCGAGATATTTGATTTAGAGAAAAATTCTTCAACAATAGTACACTGTGCGGCGCCAGAAACCAATATGGAAAAATGACTTTTTCAACATTGTGAAAAAGGTATGGAAAATCGAATTTTGCGCCATCAGTATCGAAAAATAGTATGTGCACCACGGACGGGAATGTGCTGTTTTGCACCCTTGGTACACAATGTACTATTTCCCCCCTCAGACAAACAATTTTGTTAAACGTTTGAAATGCTCGATTTTCTACGCTACTTTCTAGCGTGAAATCAGGGTCATTTCATGCGTGAGTTGGGAAAAATACATTGTTTTAAAATAAAAATTTACTTTTATGTAAAAATACAATATAGAATCATTTTCTATCTAAAAATATACTTTTAATTTTATGCGTATATTCCTTTTAAAACCTCTCCGTATTTTCAACCTTAATTCGTAATAATACCATGCAAAAATAGTCAACTTCTATTTACTAGGCGTATGTTAATGATTTTTCATATTTCTTCATATAAAAAAAATGTTATATAACTTTTGTTACTACTTTAATGATTTAAAGTTTTCATTGGAATATTTCTGAAATATTCATTAAATGTTACATTAAAGATTATCTGAAATTCCTTCGGAATTTTTTCGGATGGTTTAAGAAATATTATATCCCTATCGATATGTGAAATGCTTCTGGAATATAACATAAATGAAATATTTCATGAAATCTTAGATGAAAGTTCCGTAAATAATTCAGTGTAATATCTCGTTGAATGATCTTTGGGATACTATTCTACAAGTAATTAATTCCGTTCTGATCTCGGATTGAAATCCGAGAATTTTAGTTTCGCTCGCGATCGCGACAGTGTGTGTGCTCGCGGGACGTACGACTTGGATTCTGGTGTTTGGCGTCGCGTTTCGTCCCGGCTGGCACCCATTTGATTACAGTGTAAATAATACAGTGGTAAATTGGATAGTTCAATAAAGATTTCTTTTGTATATATAGTTAAATAATATGCGTGTTTAATTGCTTTTCTGGGCAGCTACAGCATGCTGTTCCCCCACACTCTCCCCTGAGCTTCCGGTATCCTCTTCCCGTATAGCTTTCCCATCCTATAGATTTACCTTCTCTCCCCATTCTCTTGTGCGGCTTGCAGTCCCGAGCCATGCCGTCACAAGTTATATGTACTTTTGTAGTGAGATTTATTGAGAAATATACCGTTTGGAAAGAGGTGAATTAATTTTATGGAGCTAAATCATAGTAAATTAGTAAATATTTCAATGAGTCGTCATCATGACATCAGGAGGCAAGGAGCCGCCAGATGCCTCGCTCACTAAATTTTACAAGTGCCAACCGCAAACTACAGTAGAAGTGGTAGTGTGTATATTGTGTGAAAATGTTTATTACACTAGTGAAATTGTTAAAAAATATAACTCAGGATCTCCAGTAAAAGTTATTAGTAACGTGCTAATAATATGTCAGGATCATCCGTATTGAATCAAAACAACTTATAACTCAAATAAAACTTGAGACCGAAGAGGGAGCATATCAAACAAGAAATAATAAAAGAAATTAATAAAGAAAAAGAAAATAAAGGTCTGAATGAAACAGTATTTGAATATTTTAGTACAATTTATTGGCTAAAACTATAAAGTTAACTGCTAGATAAACTTATATTATAGAAAAATCCTGGAAACTCACCTTAGGCATCTGTATATATATCTTCCTATATCCTATATTATATAATTGTAAGAGTGAGGAACCACTTTTTTCCTCCCCTCATGCCCCCCCCCTCACATCCCATCATTTTTTGAATAAATTCTGTCAAATTTTAGCATATTTGGAAAAAGATGGTAGCCCCCTCATCCCCCCCTCATAGACCCCCTCAGACCCCCATAGGCCCCCCTCCTACTCTCCCTCAGCCCCCCTCATTTTTTGAATAAATTCTGTCACATTTTGGCATATTTGGAAGTGGATGAGAGTCCTCCCTCAATTTCCCCCTCATATACACCTTCCTTGTTGCTTGTTTTTATTGTCATTTTTATTTTCTTTTGACGAGCTATTAAATTTTAAATTAAAAACTTAAATTTCAGAATGATATTCATATCTGTATAAATTTTTGTGAAGTGCATTTTTTAATAAATACAATTTAAAGTCAAAGTTAAAATAATATATTACGAAAGAAAGAATTATTTCATCATTTTTAAATATTGAAAAGAAGTAAATAATACAAAAAAAGTGGAGGATAGAAGTGACAAACAATGAAGAATGATTAAATTAAACATTATATTTCATTCGTAAAAATACGGGTCAAAAACACAATTATAATAAACCATTGACATCTGAATGTGGGGCTATTATTATTTCAAAGTCAGGAATTACAGATAATTATGATCTATGTATATACCCTAAAAATACTTTAGAAAACGAAAAAGAATACACTCATTTAAATAAATTATCACATGACGTAGACCCAATGGTATTTCCATTATGACTTTCGTCAGTCGATTTAAAATGGAGTATATTGGTTATAATAAAAGACCAAATGATTCAGAAAAAGAGTTTTTAACAATATTACAACATTGTTCTTATAGATTAGTTTACAGATCAAATTCAAAGAGTTTCAGTCCTTTACTATTTGGAGGAAAATTAATTCAACAATTTTTTATACATGCATAGATAATGGTAGAAAATAACAGAATGGACTTTAAAAAAAACCAAAAACAATTACGTAATAAATGTTACCAAGGTTTAATAGATCATGTCATAAATAGTGCATCAAATATATCAGAAAATTTTGAAATAAAAGAAAAATTAGGAAATTGATTCATTCGCGAAACCATCAACTTATATAGGCAGTCCTAGATGCATGCAACAGCATTATCCAGATGCAATGGCAATAGTAAGAAATATTGATAGACCGAATTTATTTATAACTTGTGACGGTTTATTAATTTTCCCGATTTTTTTACGCTTTGATAAATCACAAAATTCTCGACGGCGCGACTCTAACAAATTTACAAAGGCGCGGGTGATCACAAAGCACACACTTCAAATGCACTAATCATCGGGAACGGTTACGGCACCAGAAAAAGTCTTGGAAGGGAAAAAAATGAAAATTTAAATAAAAGACTCTGGCTCCTGTAAAATAAAATTGAATCCGGCACCTGGAAAAAGAAAATGTCTGGAACCTGTAAAGAGGAAAATGTCTAGCAAAAGGGGAAATACAAATACAAATAAAATAAATATAATATTTTAAATTCATAAATTAATTATAATAATTTATTAGTTAAAGATTACCATACTCCAATCTGGATCCACACACGAAATTTCGAAACCGAAAAGACTTCTAAATTTTACAATTCAAAATGGTGTAGCCAAATTTAAGCGAATGCTAACACGTCTGTACAGTTACACTAAGCAGCACGGAATGGCGACCCTTCCTCCCTGAAGGATATCCTTCCCTGAAGTGCTCTAATTCCGCCGAATCATTCTATTCCCTAATTCGTCGAAGTGTCCTATCTTATCTGACCAATAAATAATTTAGCGCAGCGCCCTCTCCAATTCGGCGCGTGATTACAAATTCCAATTAGTCTGATTTTGCCTAATTTTCTACTCTCACATTTTTTTTCTAATTGATTTTCTTATCGGTGTGCGCATGCCTTTATCGTTTTATATTAATTATCATTTCCCTCGGCTTCGTGGCAGACGCGTCAATGTAGACGCCGTCTGCAACGCGGTGGACCCGCCAATGTGAGCGCCGCATGCGTTGCTCGCCGCGCTATGCGCTCCGCACATGTGTTTCGCGCTCGCTCGCTGCAGCTGTCTTGTGCCGAGGAGACGAGTTTGTCGGCCCCCTGGTGCGTGTTCGGCATCGTCGACTTCGTGGATGTTAGTGCGTATGTGTGTGGAAGTGGTGTGCTGTCGGTCTGGGAGGGCCCTGAACTTCAGCGGCGATGCGAGGATAACCTAACCTCCTCCGCTCAGCTACTCCACATCACAACAATTTTTCCAAGCCTTAGCAGCGACTCACCCGCCCTTCATCACCGGGATAGCATCGAGTAAGTAACCTGCCAAGTTCAGGTAAGTATTGGTAACTCTCCTTTTAAACTTTTTCCTAAGTAACAAGTTCCAACCAGCGGCTCCCATCTCTTCCTTCCCTGGCAATCCCATTATTTCCTATTCTTTACTCTTGATTACCATTCCATCTTAATTCCTTTTTCCATCCTTGCTTTATTTATTTGGATCTCTCACTTTGCCTCCAAGGAGACGCTGATCTGGTTTGCTTTCAGCGTCAAGTCCTCGCTTAGATAGGTAGTATTAATTATGCTTATTTTCCTATATTTTATGAGACAAATTCTATGACGCGATGCCTAGGCAAGCCAGAGAGGTCGGCAGTGCCTCATCAGCTGCGCGCGTTAAGTATGAGAGCGAGAGAGAGCGAATGCGAGTGTGTAAGTGTGTGTGCACGCGATCGCATGCAGCGAGAGAGCCGCGCATCGTATGAGATAAGCAGCTACCACGGCACCGAAGGCATCAGCTTTTTCTGCATTCCGGAGGCGTGAAGCCGAGTAGGGTGGCGGTCAAGCGTCTGCGAGACCATCCCGTCGGTAGGAGCGTGGAGCGCGGTAAAAACTAATAGCGGCCTGACCCACCGCTGCGGCCTGATCCACCGCAAAAGCTCCTCAGATTTGAAAAGACCGCCACAGCTCCGCTCCGAGTACGGGACTGCGCAGTGCCACCACCTCCCTGCGACTTCAAGGGAGAAGAACTGACAACACTGTTACGGCGGGACTGGAGAGCACCGACAATTTTCGAACGCTCACTCTCTCGCTTGCCGGGAAAACTTATAGACGCGTGATCGCGGATTCGATAAGTTTGAATAAGTTTTGCTGATTCTACTAGAGAAAGACGATACAAACGAAATGTTTCGGCGGGACACGAGTCTCGACTCATTTTAGTGCTTTTAAATTTCATTTCATTTATTTAATCTTGCTCGCGAGTGTGCTGTTGAGTGTGTGTGTGTGTCGATTGGAAGCTGGGACCTGATGGGGTGCTGCCGGCTGGACAACCGCGCTTCCGCGAAGTCTTGTCCCGGGACAAGCTACCTTGACTCCGCGACGACTAGGTAGCCGTAAATCGGAAAATATATTTTGTCACGGGACAAACGCGGAATAGCCCCGCGAAGCTATAGTTTAGTTTAATGCTAAGAACGTGCTTTCTGGCTTCGTAGCCACTTTACATTGTTTACTCTTTATTTCTTGAAATATAAGTGCTTATTATTTTATCTAACGCTTGGCTTTTTCTTGCTTTTGCCGCTTCCCGCCTCTTTTCAGCCTACAGCCGAGGACGAGACAGCGACGAGGTAAGAGCTACATCGCGTATAATGCGCTCGCCAGTCTCGCGCCGCATGCTTTCCGCGAGTAAGTTGTAGTATCAGCGAGACGTGATAAAAAGGTTAGACTTTAGAGAACAATTTAATATCAATTACAAAAGTCTACATTATAATATAAATACATATAAATTCCAATGACTAATAGGTTTCTTTATTTTTTTACAGATAATTCCCAGAGTAAATTTCCTGCCGCTAATCTAATATTAGGTAATTAATTCTCTAAACTTTAGACCCTTTTATTCTTTTACATTAATATTTATTTTTTCTTTTACAGGTTTTTTTTTCTTCCATTCAACCCAGGATGTCAGCTAGCGGAGAAGTACCAAGGATTGCCAGGGAAACCGGTTTAATATTTTTTTTCTTTTCTTTCATTTATTTAATTTAATTAATTTTTTTATTTTTCAAATTCGTTTCCCTCGTCACAAACTATGACACATAACCCTAAGTGGAAAAAATAAAAAATGTATCGAAAAACTTTCCTATCGGAACTAATCCAAATGGTATACCTAATATTACAGTTAGATTACTTTTTTTACAAAATTTAAGGAGTCTTCGGCGTTTTTGAATAAAATTACGTATATCTCTAAAACTCGACAATAGTATAAAATAAACTACGCCAGATTCATTTACGAGAAAGAAATGCTATGGTTGACGAAGGCATTTTCGAAAAAATCGCTTTCAAAAAATTCGTATTTTAACACGTAACCTTATGGGACTTTTCAACAAAATCGATTAATACTCCGAAATAAAATCACGAGTCTCCGTGAAACAAAGATATATTTATACTTTTGATTCTGAGAAATCTATTATCTATTATATCCATAAAAACATTATGTTCACATGTTCAATCAAAAGAAAATTGCAATTAAAGTGCGTCGTTAGTTTGACAATAGCGCATTGAAGAAATAGTGTATAATTCAAATAACCTGAATGAAATTATCAATTGGCAGGGACGTAAAAATCACACAGGGTACCCCGGTAAATCATACTCATTTCTCATTTTCCCTAATTTTTGGCGAATTTTCAACGGCTTCTTATTCTAACATTCAGGTACGATTATAATACGCGCAATTATTAAAAAAATTAATAATAATAAGCATTTATTTAAAGCATGGCCCAAGGTCCCCTTCACTTGCTACGACACCAAACGTCGAAGACTCCTTAATAGTTTACTTGAAAATATGATAAAGAATGAAGTTTACGGACCCGTTTGAGTGTTTGTATTTGTAATTGAATTGCAGAAAAAAGGCTTACCACGTGTCCATTTTATAGTAACGTTAAACCATAATAATAAATTAATGACACCAGATGCAATTGACAAACATATCTCTGCTGAAATACCATCTAATAATAATAAAACATTACAAAAATTAGTTATAAAAAACATGCTACACAGACCGAATAATGAAAATTCTCCGTCTAAAAAAGTTTGTAAAAAAATTTCCTAAACAGTTCCAATCATTAACAGCATTTCAAAAAAATTGTTATCTTCAATATAAACAAACAAATAATTCTTGTGATACCCACATAGTACGAAAGCTTCCCAACGAAACTTTCATGTAATAGTACACAGAAACATTCCTTACAGATTGTAGGAAAGTATATGAAACTTTCCGGAATATTACACAAAAACTTATGAAGATAGCTTACTACAACATTTATGTAACCTAACAAGAAAGAATGAAAGAAAGCAAAAGACGGATCTTACATGAAATCTTTTAGGAAACTTATAATATCATTACAAGGAATGTTCCAAATATCCAGACAGGAATCTTTCATGAAAGGTAACAAAAAGATTTCAGAAAGCCTATGGATATCATTCAATAAATACCAAATGGAAAGCTTAATAAAAGTTAAAATAAATATTACTGTAACCTTCTAATAAATATTCGACTACACCTTACAAAAACCATTCATGAAATATTGCAGGAAGACTCCACACAAAATTTATGAAAGTTTAAATAAAAAGCTCATGCGAAGATTCCAACGCAAACTATGTTTAATCTTAAGTTGAAATATTCCCCGGAATCTTCCAGCAAGATTACACAGCCACACAAAAAAAAAAATGTCAAAACCCACGGACCAGACCATATATACCTTATGTTTTTGAGGTCGCCGAA
>JAWWEO010019558.1:0-13741 GCA_035582975.1 Ormyrus labotus | reverse complement strand
AGAAATCCATATAGAATCCATATAGATTTCTACATAGATTTCTATATAACGAATTGGAACAGATTTCTACATAGATTATAGATATATATCTATATAGATTCTATATCGATTCCATATAGATTTCTACATAGAATCTATAGAGATTTTTTTAATAGGGAATACTTCCCAGCAAGAACTCAATTATAATATTCTTAGTGACAGTAACTTTCCAGTACTCAAAATCCACACTCATCTACCAAACAATGACAACAAAAGACCACGGACAGATCTCAGCTCTAGTAGCAGTAACATTATAGACGAGTACTTCAATTTAATCTCTAAAATACAGATCCAAAAAAACGGAAAGAACATCATAATGATAATAGTTTACCGGCCTCCTAAACAACCAACACAGATATAGAAAAAATGGAAATAACTCATGAATGTAATACAATAAGTCAGATCAGCCCCAACCATTCAGAAAAATGACTTAGAACAATTAAACGACGAACAAGAAACCACAACTTTTACAAAACCGATTAACGATAAAACTGATGAAATCAAAGAATTAGACAAAAAACTCATTTCAATTAAAAACTACTTAAATGAAGGCAATGTTTTACTTGATTACTTGCAGTTTAAAAATTTATTAGAAAATACCCAAACAGTCAGAAATCCAAGAGAAATTATCTTACAATATACAGAAAATCTAAATGATTTCGAAAGATTCATCAAAGAAGACGTCTATCCAAACGTCCGAAACAGCTCTATTAAACAACGGTGTACTAGATTATTAAAAAGTATAGATAACCCCAGTATCGATATCACTCCCTATCAAACCCCAGTTACCTCCGACAACGAAAATTAAATAAAAAAAAAAAAAAAAAAAATGCCTAACTTACTCCAATGGAACATAAATGACCTGAAGGGCCAATATGAATTTTTACAGTAACTAATAATGCGCAAAAATACTGAATTAATATGCTTACAAGAAACTAATCTAAAAAACGACGAAAAAATCAATATGAAGAAATTTACATGTTATAATAAAAATAGAACAGATTGCATATCAGCAAGCGGAGGAGTAGCCATCTTAATTAGCAATAGGTTATTTTCCCAAGAAGTGCCTTTACAATCGGAACTAGAAACCGCAGCAGCATCAGTACAAATAAATGATAAATCAATCACTATTTGCAATATATATCTAAGCAATCGGTACCCAATCAACGTAGAGAAACTAGATCAATTAATAGAGCAATTACCTCACTCATTCCTATTAGTTGGAGATTTCAACAGCCACAGCTACCTATGGGGATCATACAAAACAGATAAAAGAGGTAAAGCAATTGAGGAATTCATTAACAACAATGAGGTAATACTTTTAAACGATCTCTCCCCAACCCATTTTAATGTACCACATGGTAAAAATACAGCTATAGATCTCTCACTATGCAGCAAAAACTTAGCAACAATATGCGATTGGGAAGCTCAACAGAGCTTATTCGGAAGCGACCATTACCCAATAATAATTCAAATAAATCATATAGGTCCTAACGAATTAAATTACACTCCTACTTGGAAAATGAACGAAGTTAACTGGAAAATGAACGAAGTTAACTGGAAAATGTACGAAGAGAAAATAAATGATAGATTACATGAAATCAACTACCTTACGTCTCAAAACCAAGAATTTACTAAAACCAATATTAACATTATTTTAAATAAATTAATAGAAATCATCACTCACGCAGCCAACGAAAGCATCCCAAAATCGAAGCCCTCCAAAAAAGCTAAAAACACTCCATGGTGGAATTCTGATTGCGAGGAAGCACTTAGCCCTCAATAAATACAAAAAATACAACACAATTGAAAATAAAATAGAATTTAAAAAACTAAAAACTATAGCAAAAAACACTATCAAAACCAGTAAAACTAATTCCTGGATTAAATACCTTCAGCCAATCAACAATCAAATACCAACCAAAGAAATCTGGCAAAAAATCAAAGCAATAGAAGGACGGAATCATACATCTACGTACACATTAAAAGAAAAAAACGAAATCATATACGATAAAACAAAAATAGCAAATATCCTAGCACAGACGTTTGCAGACAATTCTAGCAATAAGAAACACAACTCAGATTTCCTAAAATATAAACAAAAAACAGAAGAACAATGTGTCGCAGAATTCGATTTAATTGAAGAAAATGAAAACGCATACAACACAATCCTCGAAATATTCAATATAATATGGACCCAAAAAGTGTTTCCCAACATATGGAGGCAAGCTACAGTAACACCAATACTTAAAACAGGTAAAAACAAACTTGATAAAAGCAGTTACAGACCAGTATCCTTAACGTGCTGTATGTGCAAAATATTTGAAAAAATCATTAATAAAAGACTACGATGGTACTTAGAAATTAATAATATTATTACAAACTATCAAAGTGGTTTTCGACAAAACCGATCCACAACCGACTGCTTAGTAGCCCTAGAAACTAACATATTAGATGCCTTCGACAAAAAACAATCTATGCTAGCAGTCTGCTTGGATTTAGAAAAAGCATATGATTTAGTATGGAAAAATAGGTTACTAAAAATCCTCCTAAAATATAAAATCAATGGCAACATGTGGTATTTTATAAAAAACTTCTTAACAAATAGAAAAATTAAAACTCGAATGATGTATTCTCAGAAATGTATGACGTCGTAAATGGGGTCCCCCAAGGATCCGTAATTAGTGTAAAACTTTTCTTACTAGTTATTAACGAGATCTCAGTATGTATAACAAAACCAGTTCAATACACAATTTTTGTCGATGACGTTACTATATTCATAAAAGGAAAAAACACCAAAACGAATCAAGAAATCATTCAAAATACCCTTAATAGATTAGAAAATTTTGCAAACACCTCCGGCTTTAAATTTAGCAAAGACAAATCAGTAGCAATTTTATTCAATAAAAACAGTAGATCAAAGGAAAATATAGTATTAAAAATGGACAAAGAAAATATAAAAATTGTAAAATAAGTTAAAATTTTAGGCTTTTTATATGACGAAAAACTCACGTGGAAAAACCACATCGAACACTTAAGGACAGAATGCTTCCATCGAATAAACATACTTAAATCCATATCTGGTAAAAACTGGGGATGCAACCAAGAAATAATATGCAACACCTATAAAACCCTAATCCAATTCAAGATTGACTATGGCTACATTGCATACGGTTCAGCAAAAAAATACTTACTTAAAAAATTGGATCCCATTTTAAATAAATGTATGAAAATCGCAACAGGAGTCTTTATAAACAGCCCTACCATTAGCATATTAAGCGAAAGTCAAATGTTTCCTTTAGCGTTACGCAGGAAAAAACTAGCATTCAATTATGCAGTTAAAATATTTAATTCACCAAAAAATCAAACCTATAATTCACTAAACAAATATTTTAATAAAGAACTCAGCTACAATCTAGACTATTTTCCAAAAAGAATACAAATCTATTTTCAAGAATTTAGCATTATAAAACCAGTAATCACCATATCTAACGATAATAACTGTTATTGGATCAACAATACAAACAGCAATCAATTCATACTATACGACCCTAACGCCACAACTGAATTCATAAAAACATCATATCCAGATTACTTCCATGTTTTCACTCACATCAAAATAGAAACAAATTTTATTACTGCAGTAGCATTACTCAAGAACGAAGAAAATATATTACTAAAACTTCCCCCCCCCCTCCCACTACAGTCACGAATCAAGCCTTCTGATGCTTATATTAAAAATAATGGATAACTTAGGTAACACAAACGAACAAATTATAATCCATGTAAACTCACAACAACTATTTAAAAAGATTAACTCAGGAACACCTAAAGACCCAACACTCATCGAAATTGCAACAAAAATTCATAGATGTGATGGCAAAATAATGCTATGCTACTCGTTACTCAACACTAACCACCTGCAACAATTAAACAAAGCTTCAGAATTAGCACGCTCCTTAACCTTAAATGAATACGACCAACAAGAAAATGTTAAGAAACAAGACCTCCTCAACCTCATAAATCACAAAATTAAAGATGCTTGGAACTAACAATGGTCTAATCACTCAAATAAAAGTCATTTACATAACATCAAAAACTCAGTATTTCAAATAAATCCAGCATTGAAGTTCAATAGAAGGGATCAGGTGTTACTCACAAAAGGCTGCGTATAGGCCACACAAAAATCACACATCAGCACTTATTAACCAAGGATTCCCAACAAAATTGTGAGCACTGTAATATACCCATAAGTATCCCGCATTTACTACTAAACTGTCCCAACTTCAACATCGCTCGCACAGAAAATAAACTAAAAAACCGAATAGAAGATATACTCAACAATAAAGAACAATGTGAAGCAGTCATCAAGTTTTTTGACTCATTAAATATCCGTCACTATATTTAATTAAAACATGTTAATATAACCAATCTTACAATGTTCAATAAAACAATTATAATGTTCATTAATACAACGATACAATTACAGGAAAATTATTGTACTACTCTGTATATATGTACATATTCGATATAAATGTAATGTATTCAGCTGTCGCTAATACCTTCTTGGGGATGCGACATTAAACAATAAATTAAAAAAAAAAAAAAATTAGTTATCTCAATATAAAATAATAAAAGCGTAGGCAAAGTTTACTCATCACTAGCTAACTATAATAAAATTTTGTTAGAAATAGTTTAAGTCAAAAAAAATTATAAAATTATTATAACAATTAGATTATAAGAAACAGTTTGCAATGGATATATGGCTAAGAAAAGGAAAATAACTGAAAATTATTAATTTTATAGTTTAATAAACTTAAATAAATTAAATATATGATTTGAAGTCACTATAAACAAAAATTATAATTCAGCAATCACTCATGTTATGAATGATAAAGATTAAATGTAAACTGTTAATAAATAGACAAGAATTATTAGTTAATAAAAGTTTGTAAAAGGCAAGGGATGGGAAAGACCCCTTATCTCGATGAAGCGCTTCGAAGAGAGAGGGAAATCTTGCATCCACTTGCGAGAGCCTCACTGGAGGGCTGCTTTGCGGCGCAGCTCCGAAATTGAGTATAAATAGAGGCCCACTCCAGGGATGAGATCAGAACGGAAAAGAATTTCTCGTGATACGCTAGTCGATATCCGTCGACTATCTCTTCTTTTCGAATTTCTAACTCTCTCTAATTATTTGTATTTATATTAAACTAGAAAAAGTAAAGCTAACTATTTTCTATTAACTCTATACAAGAAAGAAAATAAAAAGTAAGTCCAAAATTGTAGAAACAAAAATATTTCTATTTTCAATTAATCCTATTTTCAATCTCGTTAAATAGACGTATTTAAATTTAAACTCAAACAATTTAGATTTTTTTGTTGTATTTAAGAAATTCAATTGTACTTAAAATCAATTTATTTATAATTAAGATTTCAATTTATTACATTCTATCTTTTTATTGAGAGTATAAGGTTAAACCAAACTAATAAGCCAAAAGTGACCTAACCGGTCCAATTTCAGTTGATTTAACAGTAAAATAAATAAAATATTATTTTGAGTCAATAAGCCAAGTGACCTCACCGGTTCAGCTTTGACCAAAATAATAAGCCAACAAGCCAAGTGACCTAACAGCTTCAGTTTAAAGGCAAAATATTAAAGCCACCCCGAACGCCGAGGGGGGATAGGGTAGGAAACCGCAAAGATAGACCGGGCTAGCCGATCTATCGGAGTGTGTTTCAGCCTTCGCGACGCGGGAGCCCGGTTACCTCCTTTCTTTAAGTAAAACCACCTTGCGCCCCATCCCAACTATTGCGCAGTGGCGCAGGCTAAAACGGAGAAATAACCGCGGAAGTCATTCGTTACGTGACAAATAATATATTCCTCTAATACTAAAGTGTTCATAATGCTTAAGTGATACGATTCTTATGTGCAATAATCGACCCATGCCAAAAAATTTCTTTAAAAATGATAAAATTATTTGACTAAAGTTTTTAATAAATATAATAGTCAAAGGGCACGGTCGCGCTCTGTTGGCAAGTAAGAGCCGCAAGTGCAGACGTCGCCTGTGGCGTTTCCTTATATGCTTTGATTTCGGCCTGTCAAAAATTGAAACTCTAATTATGGCTTTGAATCATTAATTACACAACTACACAAAAAAAATTTCAAAACCCACGGACCAGACCACGTACACCTTTTTTTTGGGGTCGCTGAATCTGACTACGTGGTCCGTTTGACCCCATCACCTCAGGGTCAAGGTCATTTCAAAGTCAAATCTATAAAATTAATGGCTACCATATTTTGACATTATATACATATGTTTTTGGGGTCGCTGAATCCGAATCCGTGGTTCGTTTGACCCCATCATTTCAGAGTCAAGGTCATATCCAGGTCAAATTTACAAAATTTGACCACATATTTGGATTCAGCGAACCCAAAAACGTAAGGTGTACATGGTCTGGTCTGTGGGTTTTGAGATTTTTTTTTGTGTGGCTGTGTTATTATTATATAATTTTAGCTTAATAAGTCTCCTTTTTTTCGTATTATCTAAAAAATTATAAAATTTCATTTAAGGGGGTCTTACACTTAAGAAAAATTTTGAGGAAAATCATCTGTAACAAAAAAATAAATTATATAAATAAAAATAAATATTATACACTTAATGTATATACAATTTATGATAAAATGAGCTATGGTAGAAGGTCTTAGACTCATTTTATATAGAGATATGCAGTGTTCTAAATTTTGGCTTTGCGTAAGCCAGAGATTGAACCGATGAATAGATTTGGACCTAATTCGACTTAAATTGTTGTAAATTTATGCCATTATGGCGTGAAGAGTTGTATGTTTTAAAATAATTTGACTAACTAATTTTTAACATCTAAAAAAATGTTTAAATAATATCAATTTTATAAATTTATACAAATGTTTAATTTTAAAAACTAGTTAGCTAAATAATTTTAAAACATACAACTCTTCATGTCGTAATGGTATAAATTTTCAAGAATTTTAGCTGAACCAAGTCCAAATATGTTGAACGGTTCAATATCTGGCTTACGCCAAACTCCAAAATTTCACATTTTACAGAAAACCACAATAAAAGAATTTATTTAAAAACATAACACTTGGCGCAGCACTAAACTATAAACTTAGAATTACTTCTTCGCATAAAAAGTTAAAGATGATTAAAGATGTTCGCACTCCTTTTGTCATCAAGAAAAGCTTTAACTTTTAAGTTATATATTATGTTTTTATATGATTAATTAATATTATCACATCAGCTACATTTCCTCTTCAACAAATATAACTATGAAGTGGTCCATGCGTATGATGTTCAAATTTATTATAATGTTTACAATATATTCTAGATCCGATTTAGAATCCCCGCGACGATCTAGAAGTCCCCCTATGAGCTAGAAGCCTCCCTTAATCTAGAATCCCCCCATAAGGCCCGCATGATCTAGAATCCCCCTTCTAGAATCCCCATGATCTAGAAGCCCCCTGTGATGTGCTAGGAGCCTGAACATCGAGAGTAAAGGGCCAGCACAAGGAGCCCCAACAGTAAATTTGATGTCGCTTAGACAAGGAAATCTTTGAAAGAGCTCTCGAGCAAGCAAGAAGGTTCGAGAAATTTGCAGTCGAACTTTTCGGCGGCTATATAAGGGGCGACATTCATAGCGGGAGTCAGAGTACAGTTAAAATTGTAACCGTGCACTTAGCACGTTTACAATAATTTAGATTATAGGTCGTTTACAACTGCCTAAAAGCCGATGCTTGGCGCAGCTTAGAAAAAAATAGAAAAATTAGATTGGGAAGCTTAGGTGAAGAGGGCCCTAAGCAGCCCAAGAGATCCCCCTACAAATCACCCAATCCTACTCAAAGAAGGAAGAAACCGAGCAACCAACGATGAGATCTGAAAGAAAAAGAAGAATTAGAACGTGTTAAAAGAATAGTTATTATTGGATTAAAACTTACCTATTTGTCTGCTCGCACACAGCTGAAACCCTCAGGATCATCTGCTTGGCTCGCAGCACCTTGGAAGGATATCCTCGAAGACATTCACACCTGAGGAAAGGCAAATAAGAATTGGTACAAGTGTCGAGCAAAGGTGAGAGTGTCGAAGCACTGCTTATAGACACTCTCATGGTTGTTAGTAAGGGCACGCAAATGTCTAAAACATGCAAATTAGACTAACAAAAGCATGCAGAATGAAAAGAACACTTAAAATAGAGAGGAGCGTACAACTCTCTACTTACCTAGCAAAGATGCAGCTCTCGCACCAGCTCCAAGCAGGAAAACAGCATCTAGAAGACACGCTGGTGACTGCTCCGACACCCAAACCTAGGATGGAGCAAAAGAAATTAGTAAAAGAAATCAACACAAGGTGAGAGTTTGAAGAGCTCAGCTCCCCAGCATGCACTCTCACCAAGAAGTTAGTAATTAGTGCATGCAGGTTAGAAAAGGCATGCAAAACAAAACAACAGATAATAAAAAAGAAGCTCACGAATGAGCACTTACCTCAGAAATGTGAAGACCGGCGATCTCGAAGATACGAAGAACTACACCCCTGAAGTTGGAAGGAGAGCGGCGAGGTACATAACCTCGAACCGCCCGTCGTCGTCTTCTGCAGCTCACGTAGCACCGCTGACTGCCTTGGTGCACCCAAGCACCATCTCCGCAGCATCAGCATCGAAGAAATACTTTTGAATTCACTCGCGAAGCCGGACTCGAAAACGACAATACGAGTCCCGGCTGAGTGCGCGCACCGCATCGCGATGCAGAGATTCGAAGCGGCATGCGCGCGCAATCTCACGAAGCTCATCAGAGAATCGATCGCGTCGATCGATCTATCTGTCTCGCAACGCCGACCAGTACGGTCGCATTTTTGTTAGACACTTGTAACGCCAGCGCTTATCGCGAATTCAAATTGCGCGCCGCGTTACAATACCTCAACGAGCAGCCGCTAGAGGAAAAAATTCTACCATGAAAACTTATATTCGCGTGAGTATAATATAATAATATATGTGCAAAAAAATTTTTCGTAAGATAGCAGAATTTGCAATGATTGTTGGCGAAAACGTAAGTACTTAAAATTTATGCGAAAGCAGTACTTTCAACTTCGCTGTGCAGCTCCAGGCCTAAGTATAAGAGAAAGCGAGACAGAGGGAGCTGCGCGGCTCTCGCCATTTCCCTCTCTCCCTTCGGATTTGAGTTTTCTTAGGCCTTCCGAGCGCAGCATAAGCTTTATAATCGTACTGTCTCGCTCTCTCACTTCGAATTGCTTAGCGCCGCACAAGCTTTATAATCGCGTGCACCTATACATTCTATAATATATTAATATTCTTAAAGGAATTTTTACCTCTCCAAATTTCCTTTGATTAAATTACAAATTGATTAAAAAAAATTAATATATATTTATTACAAACATTTAATAAAATACATTAAATAATTAATCTTTTTTATCTACTTCGTCAAGTGCAGAATTCATTTCCTTGAGTAGCCAGTCGCGAAGATTTTGCACATTTTGTATGGCGCAAATCGGGGCGTTACTCCTGGTATGTATTGAACATGCAAACTGCTCAGCCTCCGTGAGCTTCTTTAAAGATGGACACCTAAAGTCATCCAAATTGAGAAATAGCCTAAACAGAAAAGAAATAGATTACGTATAAAATTAAGTTAGAGAACGGGAAAATTAATACTTACTTGTCAGGCACTAAGTCGTTCAGCCACTTCTTTTCTTCAATCCTTTAACGAAAATGTGATTAGACTTGTATAGCACGTTTGCTAAAACAAATCTAGCTTCCTCCTGGGGAATCTGGCCAGAATTCCATGGAATACCATGGAAGTTTAATTCCAATCACCTGTTGCAGCTTCTATACTCCAGCTTCTACGACCAGCTCCTTCAAGGTGAAGCGGTAGAAGGGACCCAGGAAGCCTTACACTTCGACGACGAAATCCATCTTCTTCGGGAGTAGTTTTCTCGAGCAATCTGTAAAACAAAATGAACTCTGTGCGAAGAGGACCCCCATATGTAGAGGCTGGAAACCCTTCCCCACTACTTCGAGGGCGCTTCCAGAGTTTTCCATCAGCCTATTTAAGAAGCTGCTGGTTCGAGACGGAGGTCACTCTCACGAGGAAGGAGCTTCAGCAAAGGAGATCTCCATCCACTCGAGGCGGAGGCCAGACGAAGGAACGAAGCTACAACTCCAGAGGCCCTGGTCAGACGAAGGAAGGAAGCCACAATCACCCCATGGAAGGAGGCATCCGAGAGTTCCTGGCCAGTCGCGAAAGGAGGAGGAGGCATCCGAGACGTCCCGGGTAGTCGCGAGGGGAGGAGGAGGAGGCATCCCAAAGGTCCCGGTCACCGTTGATTCTGCTTGTCGTCTACGCTCGTACTCCATGATTGTACGCAACTAGCGACACCGCATGATGTACAAGAAACTGCCATCAAATGAAATATAATTGTATTTAAATCGACGCTTTCTACATGCTTTATACATACTCTAAAAGGCATTGAATATTTATTAAATTAAATATTAATTAAAGATTACATAAGTCATAGATAATCAATTATAAATATATTATAAATAAATAATATTAAAAAAATGTATTGCAATAACACTTATAATTTGGTAAGGTGCGTTTTATACACATAAGAATCATACACGTAAACATTGTACACAATTTAACATTGGTGAAATTTATATATAGATATATTGAGCCATGCTAAATTGTGTAGAATGTTTACGTGTACGATTCTTATGTGTACAAAACGCACCCTACCTATAATTTATAGAGAATCATCAATATTATGGCTTTAGAAATTAATATTTTATTATCGAAATAACTTATTTACAATGTATATTTAATGAAATTTCAATTATTTTTTTTATTATTTATTAATTCGATCATTAATTCTACTGGCTCAAAATTTCTACAATCTCCTATCTGCTTTATGCACTGATTTGCCAATACTGAAACATTTACAGCCTCATTTATATAGTAATATAAATTTCGAACCAAAATTTACTTGTGTGTGTCAATTTCTCTTAAAAAATATGCAGCAAAATCATACGTGAAATAATAGAGCTGTACACTCATTTATAATTAAATGAACATCATTTTCATTTTTTAAAAATACTCTATAATATTGTGTTAAAATTTGGATACAATTAATATTTTCTTGGTGAAAAATGGGAGATTAGACAGAATGCAAGCGTTATTAGGTAAAATGCAGAACGATTGAATTGTCAAAAAAATTATTTTGTAAGTTATTAAATCTTTGTTTGATTTGTAAACATAAATTTTGCAAATAGTTTTGTCTAACCATTGCTATTTATGCTCTGCAGTAAAATTAGGCAAATCTGGACTTTTTATTAAGGTACTGGCCTCATTTCCTAAGTTTATGCGATCTATGTACTTAATTTACTTACCTTAAAAAAGATTATAAGTCATTTGTAAACATATTAACAATTGATTTTATTATAAGTAAGATTTTTTTGAACTATAATAATAAGTATTTTATTACTCTAGTAATAAATAATAGTCAAATTAATAGTGATAAATATTTTATTACTTTAATTAAATTATAAAGTTATTGAAAACACATTTTTTAATATTTAATAAATACTCAATGCTTTTCAGAGTATGTATAAAGCATGTAAAAAGGATTTAAAAAGCATTGATTTAAATACAATTATATTCCATTGAGTTTCATTCGATTGCCCGCCGAGGAGTTTCTTGTACATCATGCGGTGTCGCTAGTTGCATTCAATCAGGGAGTACGAGCGTAGACGGCAAGCAGGATCAACGCTAGTCCCGGTCAGTCGCGAGGGGTGGAAGAGGCATCCCAGAGGTCCTGGCCAGTCGCGAGGGGGAGGAGGAGACATCCCAAAGGTTCCTGGCCAGTCGCAAGGAAGGGAAATCTCCATCCATCTACTACTTCGAGGTCAGAAGAAAGCCTCCTAGCCGTTGCGGGAAGAAGGTACGTTTTCTAAAAACACTTCTGTAAGATGTCGCAAGACTACTTTAGTAAAACTATTCAATTGTTATTTAAATCTTTGAATAGTGTAAAAAGTGGTAAAGCGAATTCCGCAGATGTACAATGATGGTTGATTCTTGCCTCAGAGGTTATAAGTACCCTCGAAAAAATAGTATCCTCAGATTCAACCTCTAGGGCACCAAAACAAAAGAATCAGATCTTCCTCGTACATCTGATTACTATCAAGAATAAACTGCAAAATCTAATAAAGTCAGGAGGTGACTTAAGACTTCGCCCAGCTGAAAAAATTCGGTGGGATGAGGTACAGTCTGCCTTTAAAAATCGTATTAAATCTGCAGTCATCAGCAATCTTGCGTATTTAGATTTCGATTTATTTATGAACGACGCAAAAGATCTATTTATATCTAAAATCACATCTCTTCTTGAAAATTTCAATGCCTTAAAAGTTAATACAGAATTAGTGGCTGAATATGTATTTTAGAAAAGTGACTCCGAAAACAGCGAAATTAAATATTTTAATACGGAAAACTCTTCTATTTATAAAACAACAGACTTAAACGAGTGGTTCGATGTTAAAGTTAAAGGAATCATAAGGAAAGAAATGGAAGAGTTTCAGGAAAGAGGTTCTGGCTGGAGTCTGCGTGAGATTTTAAGTCTTGTAATTCACAAGAATAAACTTAATCCAATGAAAGGGAGTTCATATAGAAAAAAGAAGGCTTGCGTGAACATGAAAAATAACGACGATTACTGTTTCAAGTGGACTATACATTTCGGCTTTACATCCTCAAGAGCATAATGATTGTAGACTTTATCTCTATAAGAAATACGAAAATGGGCTGAACTTTGAAGGTATAGAACTCGTAAAAATAAAGCAAGTATATTAGTTTGAAAAATTAAATAACATTTCAGTCAACGTATACATTTTAAAGAAACAAAGTAATAGTTACAATGTACAACCTTGTTACGTAACATCTTCAAAAAAATTACGTCATGTAAACTTGTTCTTAATTCAAGACATTTACGATGACGAAGATATCGAAAATCCCGATGAAAATGCTCCACTTCCGAGATTTCACTACGTATGAATAAAATCAATTAACAAAATGTAAAAAGAAATGTTTTATTTGTGACAGATGTTTGCACTATTTTTATACAAATGATAAACTGCTGGAGCATGAAATAGACTGTATGCAAATGAATAAGTGCAAGATTAATTTACCATTTAAAAATGACAACTTGCTTTTATTTAAAAATTTTAATCGTTGTTTGAAAGTGCCTTACATTATTTACGCTGATTTTGAGTGTCTGCTGAAATCAGTGAAGGTGATGCGCAAGCATTCCAGCAGCACCAAGCCTATAATATTGGTTTCTATCTGAAATGCAGTTTTAACAACACAAGGTCGTTTTATCGCAGGTACGTTATACATTACTACGCTCTCAAGCAGGCACTGGAGCACGGTGTCGTCTTGAAAAAGGTACAGGGTTTGAGCCAAGGTAAAGTCCTTGGCTCAACCCCTGCGTTGACTTGAACACGGAGAAGAGGAAACAGGCAAAGAATGAGAGAAGCTCTTTTTCAAACTTCTCAATAACGCTGTTTACGGAAAAACTATGGAAAACAAAAGAAAGAGAGTCGATGTGAAACTTGTGAACAAGTGGGAGGGACGCTACGGAGCAGAGGCAATGATTGCAAAGCCCAACTTCCA
>JAWWEO010019557.1:0-13745 GCA_035582975.1 Ormyrus labotus | reverse complement strand
TAATTTTTTGATCGATTTTTAGGTTAGGTCACATATAAATGGCTAACTTTTAAATACACATTTTTTTTGTATTTTTTCCGTTCTTTCAATTTATGCTATAATAATTTATATAAATATGGGCGGAACACAGTCAAAAATGGAAAAAATTGCTTTTTTTTCATTGGACCTTATTTTGAATAAATCGTTGTCGACTTATTGAGCGAGTTCCTAACCCCGGATCCTCCCGCTACCGACATTCTGGTTTTCGCGGATTTCAGCTAGCTGAGGCAGAACGAAACAGCTGACGGGGTAATAAGCTGCGGCTTAAATGAAAAAGAGCCGCAGCGTTGTACTGGGTAAGGCCGCGGTGTAGGAGAAACACCCGGTTATTATATATATATATATTGTAACGGGGCACTTTTAAGTGAAAGTTAATAAATATTCTCTATTTATTCTCTATGAGCCGGATGTCTCTCTTACATCCCGGCCTTACCGTTGACAACACTGCGGCTCTCTTCACTCTGTAAGCCGCAGCTTTTATCCCCGTTACACAGTAGCCCGTTTGGTGAAAAAACTGGTAAAAATTCATGTTTTAAGCGAGTTTTTGAAATAATCAACTTTGCTTTGCGCCGTTCGATAGGTACCTGTCAAATAGCACTATAAAATTGCTGCAATATTGTAGTAATATAAGATGTCCGCCTTGGAACCATTGTAGCAATATTGCAGAGAGAGAGAGAGAGAGAGATAAAATCATTGTAAACAATACCTCTAAGGTAGATAGCGAGCTAGCCAAAGAAAATCATGATAGAAACTCCGTTGATCGCATATTCGACAGAAAACTTTTCGTGGGCAAATTTAAATGACCACTTATGGAATAGACCTTTTGCTATATCGTACATCGAAAAAAATTTTATTAGAAAAGTAATCTTGGGCTGAAACAGACTTTATTTCTGAAGCTTATTCTGCTCAGTTTGCAAACAAGATAATATGAACATTCTACTTTTTTCAATTAATAAATGGCCCCTGAAATTGGCACTTCTAATCAATCTAATTAACGTTCTCTAAAGAAACGAATAAGCTTCAGAAATAAAGTCTGTTTCAGCCCAAGATTACTTCTCTGTTATCTATGGTTGGTTGAAAGCAGACCTCTTAAGCTATAGCTAAGTTGAGTATGTTAATAAAATTCATACGATAAAAATAAACACTGATTGCAAAGGCCTGCTTGTCATTATTGGTCTCCAAACTTACATTTTACAACCAACATCCGAGAAGCTACGTAAGAATTTTCACATTCTTGTTTAAGAAATTGAATTAAAATTTAAACTTATAAAGCAACAGACAACTGTTAATCATAAAAGTTAAAAGTAAGTAATAAAATATTGTTATTATTATTTCATATGAATATTATTATAATTATTGAGAAACACTAACTACGGTTCTTTATAAACCATTTCCTTTATTTTCTTTTCTAAATTTAAAATGTACGTTTTTGACTTCATTTTTTACTTTTTAAAGAGCATTTTTTATTGCCTATTTATTATTAAAATAAAATTTTTTTCGATGTACGATATAGCAAATGGCCTATTGCATAAGTGACCTTTTAAATTTATCCACCAAAAGTTTTCTTTTGAATATCCGATCAACGGAGTTTTTATCATGATTTTTTTTGGCTAGCTCGCTGTCTAGCGTAGAGGCGAGATTGTTTACAATAATTTTATCTCTCTCTCTCTCTCTCGCCAGCGTCAGTCCGCTCTCCCTCCCAAACTCTAGCCCGCGAGCGAGTACCGCGCATTAGGCCACGCCTGCTCGCGCTTGACGCGCTTTGATTGGTCTTATGCCTTTAATTTTTAATTGAGCATAGCTTGAACTCTATGCATCGGAGAAAAAAATGGCTTCGAACTTTTTGGTTCAAAATTGCCTCCTCTATCCGATGGTATACTTTTCTGCATACCTTTTCCGAACACCCTGTATATACATATCTTGCATATTTAACAATTATTATCGCAGAAAAATTTTTTCCCCGACGGGGGATCAAACCCTAGATCTCCGCATTATGAGGCAGATGCTCTAACCATTACGCTATGCAATGCTTATGATCGAAAAATTTTGATTTCAGCTATAAGTCATTTGCTTATGTAATTTTATTAAACATTAAATTAAATATACTAATTTATTGATCTGCTAATTTAATTTTAATATGTTATCTTCAATTATATTCTATATTTTAATAATCATAATAAAAGTTTTTTCAAAATAATTTAAAACCAATTAAAAAAAATATTGTAGATGGTATTACAGAGGTTTGTTAAAATATTTGTAAAATATTACATTGGAACAATGCATTGGAAAGCATTATTGTTTTCATATTGCTGCAATATTTATCAGAAATATATATAAGTACAATATTGTTTAATACTATCTCAATATATCGCAACAGTGCGTATAGAATATTGCTGTAATATTACTTTGATATTGTTTGGCGAAGTTTCAGATGGCAATATTACGAATAAATTACTGCAATAATACGGATTCAAATTTTAAATGCAAATATTACACAAATATCGACACAAGATAGTTTGAAAATACATTCGCTAACATTATTATTGGAATGAAGCTGCAATATTGCTAAATAAATTATTAAACCGAAATATTGCTAGGAAATTGCGGTAACATTGGAAAACATTATTGTTGTCATATTACTCTAATATTTGTGAGAAATATATAAAAGCACAATATTGTTATAATATTGCTTAAATACTGTTTCTCAAAACGTATAAATATAATATTGCTGAAATGCTGCTCAAGTATTGCTAGGATGTATGATTGTATTATATTTTTTCGAAATATTGATACAATATTGCTGTAATATTGTAAGTGTCGCAGCTTGTTATCATATATTACTGCAATATTGTAGCAATATTCTGAATATTGCAAATATTGCAGTAATGTTACAATATTGTTGCAATATTGCAGCAATTTCTGGTGCTATGTGGGGTACTATAATTTCCTAAGATAATCCGTTTCCGTTCAAACGATATCAGTTGTTTTCAGCGCCGTCTTGATGTCGTTATGTGGTAGATTTTCGTATTTTCAATTTCTTTGTGTTCTTTATCGACTCTGTGCACTAATGCTATTGTATATATGTATAAGTGCTTGTATATAAATGTACATATACGTATTTTAAGTGGATATTTATACAGTATACTAGCAAATCTAAACCAAAAGTGTATACAAAGTTTGAAAATGCAAAAAACACAATTTTTCATTAATGTTCATTTTTTGAAATTCATTTTACTAAAAATCATTTTGAAGCTAATGCGAATATTCCGTTATTTTTATTTGAAAATTAAAATAGATCTAGTAGGACCTGAGATATGTCAGTTTAGAAATGGTCAAATTTTCGTTCAAAATTGTTCCCTAAGAATGAGCCTTAATACTTAGGAGGATGAAATTTTTTTTATAAATAATTTTTTTATAAAATACTAAATCCTACAATGGCCGAAATGAAAACTTGCACAGTCAAATTGGTTTAGAGGACTTCGAAACATAAACTGACGGACATAGCGTTATGTTATAATGGTACATATACTTGTAAAATAATATAATACAATAATATACAAAATTATATTACAATTCTATTCTAACATTATATTCAATAATTTATGTTTCCAAGCCGTTTAAACCAATTTACCTGTACAAGGTTTCATTTCGATCACTGTAGGATCTAGTATTTTATAAAAGAATTATTTATAAAAAAAATGTCATCCTAAGGCTCATACTTAGGGAGTAATTTTGAACGAAAATTTGACCATTTCCGAACTGAGATATCTCAGGTCCTACTAAAGCGATTGCAATTTTCAAATAAAAATAGAGAGATATTCGCATTAGCTTCAAAATGCCTCCTTTGTCCTTTTCCTTGTTCTTTTTCTTCTTCCTCTTCCTCTACTCTTCTCATTTTTCCTGCCTAGTGCGGACCCTTTACCAATCCCCACTTTGATACAAATATCCCGGGAATTAACACATATTTCGTTGAAGGATATACAGTCTACCTTCTATTTTTTCTTGCTTTTATGCCCCCCTTAGCCAACTCAATTAGAGAGGTAGAGGGGTGCCTTTACTGACGGTATTGGGGTATGGAGGGACTGGGGGTATCAGGGATGAGCGTTTTCCACGCTCTTATTTTCTTCCTTCCCACTAACTCCTCAAAGTAATTTTGAAGGACCAAAATACCCTTTTTAATAGCTTTGTTGACATTTTTTTGCCTTTTCATCGACTCCCATTATCACATTTCACTCCAGGCGGGTTTTTGCAAACACAACTCTACGCAAACAGCTACACTTAAATTGACGAAGTACATCAGGCACGCCATGGACCAACGACGAATCACACAGCTAGTCCTTTTTGACTTTAGCAAGGCATTCGACAGGGTCTCCCAGACCCGAATGTTAGCCAGGCTTAGGGATGTGGGTCTATCCAGCACCGCGCTTAAGTGCTTCATTTCTTACTTGGAGGGGAGAGAACAAATAGTGAAAACAATGTCACACAGTAAATCACCATCTCTCCATCTTAACCGTGGCGTACCGCAGAGCTCGGTGTTGGGTCCCCTGTTGTTCCGCCTCTACATCAATGACATCAGAGAAGTTTTGGAAAATGACCTTCAGTATATATTATATGCAGATGACCTCCAGATATACACAAACACCACAATCGACAATGTCAGAGAGGGGACTGCTGGGCTTGAGCGAGCAGCAAAGGCCATTATGACCTGGGCCACTGAAGCATCTCTTACTCTCAACACCTGTAAAACTCAGGCCATAGCAATAGGCTCAAGCCACCTCATCTGCAGGCTGAGGAGTACTGGACACCCAGGAGTGTGAATAGGCGAAGAACTCATTCCGTTCTCGAATTCCGTTCTAAGCTTAGGAGTCACTCTCGACTCCACGCTCTCCTGGGCTGGGCATGTTGACGCCATAACTAAGAAATTCAACCGCACTTTGTATAGTCTGAGATTTTTCAGGAAGTGCGCCACGCAGCCACTCCGGAAGAGGCTGGCGGAAACCCTTCTATTTCCTCATCTCGATTATTGTTCGATAGTATACCTAGACGCACCACAAGCCACTAAACAAAGATTACAGACACTATTAAATTCAGGTGTTAGGTATGTGATGGGTGTTAGGGGAATCCATTATATCAAACCCTGTAGGATTAACCTTGGCTGGCTACGTAAGGAGAGTCGCAGGTCATATTTTGTGGCCGTGCTTATTTACATATATAGTCCTACATTTGTGTACACCGGTTTACATTGATGACATTAGGTATCAGCCTCGGCAGCCTACAAGGGGCAATAAGAAGGAACTGTCGAGTCCATCCGTTCGTTCTTAATTCGGGCTTAGATATATATAGGATTCGGCTTCCCTGAACACCTTTAAACAGCTGGCTTGGACATATTTTGAAAACCTAGACTAAGACAAAGACAAACACTTTACACACGAAGCTGCTAGACATGGATTGTAAATAGAAAAAACATAAAACAGGCTATAACACACAAACGACCCAAATGACTTACATGACAAATGTATCAACAAAACCGAATGACGTTATTCTAATGTTAAAAATGACTGTACTAATCTACTTGGCCAGTATGCTGACCATATCTGTATACAATATATAATAAAATTTATTACAATACAATACAATAAATTCAATATGCACGTATACACATTGCAATTCAACGCATCAATTCTTTGCAGTGTCAATGGTTATGGCTTTTATGCGCTCTTACAGTTTTTGCAGACCCGCAATGGTCTAAATTTTATTGAAAAAAACATAAAAACTATTGTTTTCGATGTATTTTGATTCGTAGAATTCAAATTTTGAGTCAAATAAGTCGTATCGATTGTCATTTTTTTAATTTCAAAAAAACTTAAAATAAATCATGTTTTTTGCATTTTTCTCGAAAAATTGATCATATATCCCATAACATGACTTCAGATTCGGATTCAGCGATGAAAAATATGTAGGAATATATCTATCTCCTCAAAAGTTCAGACAACTTTTTTTTTGTGGGCCTGTGTTATATTTCAAAAAACAAAAAAAAAAACGTATGATTCAAAATTTATATGCCAACAAAAAAAAAATATATATCAAAATTCATCCACATGTGATCGAGTAATTCATGTCCAAATTAACTGTATTTCGATGGCATAAGTGCAATTTTATTTCAAACCCTTTAAAACATTATGTAAACCGTAAATTAGTGTTCTTGAAACTTGCTACAAAAATGCTCAATCATCAAAATTAATAATCACTTATTTTAGAGGTTTTTTCAAACGAACAATACTCTATCAATATTTTATGAATATATAGTAGCGTAACATCCAGGCCTATAGCCCCTGTAGAACCTACACCAGCCATACACAATAGATAAACGGGCTATTGACCTGGCTTTGCACTTGAAAAGGTGCATTATATAATATTAGATAACTAGCCTTATAGAAGCGTAAGAAATAATATTGACTTTTATATAATTTTGTATTTCCGAATTAATTGTTAACAATAAAGTTACTTAATATTAAATTAATTAGTAAAAACTTAGTAATCAGATTATTGTAAGTTCTGACTGTTAAGATTAAATAATCCAAAATAGCTGGGTAAGATACTTTTAGAATTTGTTGATAATACGATCGGCAATAGTTTATATACAAACCAAAAACTAGAGAGGAAACATAAAACCGAAAAGAGCGGATGCGCGCCTTGAAGTGCTCATTGAATTTGGAAAATATATGTCAAAAAAGGAAGAAAGACGTTTACCAGCCCTCCGAAGACTGAAAAATGTCGTGCCGCCGGGCACATGAATTTTTTAAATTTTGACAATTTTTCAAAATCGGTTTATTTGTAGAGGTGGCTATTTTATCATGTGCTAAGGTTTTTAAATGGTGGATCAAATCTAGGAATATCATTCCCAACAATTTTAGTTGCTTTGATTATATATAAATAACTTTTTGTGCACTTTGTATACGTCAAAATATGCAAAAAATTTAAAAAGAAATAGCGTTTTTCGCAGTTTTTCACATCTAAATCCCGGAAAAGCCCCTTTTGCGCCACATCAATCAAAAGTTCGTGAAATTACCTTTAATTCGACCTATTTTTGAATCCTTTTAGGATGCTTGAGAGCCGAAAAATCATTGTTTACGCGAAGAAGAAACGCACCCGGCTCGACTATAGATATATATCGAAAAAACATCGAAAGAACTCTGCAACTTTTTCTCGCGTTAACGGGTGGCATTAAAACTGTTTGCTCTTATTCGATAATAAATTAATCAAATACTACTTAAAATATTTTATAAAAAGACGTTTATCTAAAAAATTAACAAAGTTAACTAATTTAGAAATTCAAATTATATAAACTTGGTAAATTGCAGTTATTTAATAGCTTTTAGCAATCATTATCCATTCATTTTAGCATAAAAGACTAAGATAGAAGTATTTTAGAAAGTAATGAAATGTAACATACTCATTACAAAGTATGATCCGTGAAGTATACATCCGCAAAGAACATTGTCCATCATGGCTCTGTAGACACAGTGATACAATTATTTAAGTGCAGAACATTTAGGAAGTTTCCTAATTAAATTATTATTAACAATAATTAAACTCCGATCCAAGTTTTCAAACTTAAGTTTTATTTTTTGTAAGTACTACAGTAACTATGATTTCTTTAAAAAATACATATTAACTATAAAAATACACATAACTATATTATTAATAATTCAAGCTCACTATAATATTTTAAAATAATATAATGTTTTTAACATTAGCTTACGTGAAATATATAATTAAATATATAAGTTATATTAATAAGTTATATTAATATTATTGTATTCTTTGACAAAATCTATCGCTTATATAATACATATAGTAAGAATTAAAATAGTCTAGTCTTCATTCATTATTCGGACATAAAAATTAAAAAAAGACACAATTATCATAGTTTTAACATTATTTTTTAACTTTTTTTATAGGAATAATATATTTCCTATTACGGTTGTACTTCACAATATTTTTATTATTTTTTTTTTGGATTAAAATCAGGTAGCTTTCATGCATTTGGACAATATTGGTGTAATATTGGTACAATACTATTACCTACAGTAAGTATTGTAATAAACTAACGAATAAAAATTTAAATTACATTGTACCTCTTAAAAAAGTCTACTTTTTTATCCAAATCATGCACTAAATAGTAAAAATATAAAAATCTGATTCATCGGATTCATCATGTAAAATATTTTACAATTATGTAATGTGACGTGGTAATTTCAACCCGATCACCACGTGCACAATTAATTTATTTTTGCCAGATAACGGCGCCGCACTGATCGCACTAGCGATCGAGCGGGCGCACGGCGGTGCAGAGGAAGACCGGGTATCTTCCTCCTGAGGAATCTCGAGGATAATGAGGGCGAGAAATAACTCGACAACGAATAATTATAATTTTCGGATATTTTATTAAACAAGAACTCCACTCGGGGCGGTCGTACGCAGGACCTGGCTCCCGAGGTTATCGCACGCAAAAGATGAATTACTATCGAAGCGAGGGGCGGCCGATCGCAAGGCCAGCTCCCTACGTTCTCCACGCGGGTGCTTCTCACCGCGGTCGAGTCTTGTTCGCACTCGCATACACGCATACACTCTCTCTCTCTCTCTCTCTCACTCACCCTCGCTTCACTATGATTAAACTCACTGAGTTCGAACTTGGAGATCACGAAGGGCCCCGGGAGCGGTGCTCGACCGGGGAATGCCGCACCTCGTGCGGTCTGTAGATTGGCGGGGAGCGGGAAGCCTCCGGGCCTCTGCTCACCCGACGTTGTGTGTCACTGGGATCCTCTGGACACTGGGAGGCTGACCTCGATGTCCGGGTGTCCGGGTGCTCTGCTCTCTCTCTCTCTCTCTCGTTCTCTAGCACTAATTACCGGCACAATGGCACTGCAAAAGTCTCGACTGCTCTGAGACGGGGTCAAGAGCGAACTGCCGCTGATAGCCGATTTCGTCGCGAAGGGCAGCGCCGCGGAAAAGCCCGAAATCTTGCCCCCCTCTCCCTAGCGCTTCTCTAGCCTAGAGCGCGAAGCGCTCGCAGGCGCTTTTACAATAACTAATACCACGACCGGCTTCGGAAATGCCAGGCCAGCTCGCGACAAAGTCGCGGCGGCCTTGGCATTCCTGCCGTGTAAACAAGGATCTGACGATCCGCGTTACGTACAGTTTACAAATCTTAAATATAATTTGTACTTTCTCAAATTATTAGAGGATCGTGAATGTCAGGCCAGCTCGCAATATTGCGGCGGCCTTGACATTCCGATCTAATAAATACGACGAGCGAATTGCCCGTCGCAGTAACAATAATAATAACAATAACAATAACATTAATAATAAAGAAATATTGATAAAGCACTTGAATGTAGAAAATATTTGTTTATTTTAATTGCTTTTAGTTATAAGCGATAAAAAAAATCCAGAAAGTAAGCAAAATACTTGATCATTGATCAAAGTAGAGTTCAAGAGCTTCATTTTGGTTTTTTGTCAAGGTCTGTAGATGCTGCGGGAACGATTTTACGTTGATTTTGAATTATTAATGTTAGCCTAATTTTATTGCAAATTTTTATTTACCTATAACTTTTGAACAAATAAAGAATTTTGATATCCTTTTCTTAAGTCGATAGGATTTGATCTCATCTTTCAAATGCGAGGAGTTAAAATACTGTACAATTAATAGTTGAGAAAATATAAGTGATTAAACAAAAATCGATTTTTCTTAGATTTTCGTTAAAAGAGCATAATAACTTTTGAAAAATTGAGCATTAGGCCGAACCGACGCGGCTTTCTTCATATTTTAACATTAGAAAGCATATCCCAAAGTTACAGGAAAATCCATTACCCAAATGTCGTACTCTCCTTGTAAGTGCACAAAAAGTTATTTATACATAATCAAAGTAACTAAAATTGTTGCGAATGATATTTCTACATTTGACCCATCATTTGAAAGCCTTAACGCATGATAGAACACCCACCTCTACAAATAAACCGATTTTGAAAAATTGACAAAATTTAAAAAATTCATGTGCTCGGCGGCACGACATTTTTTAGTCTTCGGAGGGCTGCTAAACGTCTTTCTTCCTTTTTTGGCATATATTTTCAAAATTCAATTGGCACTTTTAGAATTTTTGAATTCGGGAAATAACGGACACCCTAACATATAGCCAACAAAGTTGACAGATAGGTGTAATTATTACTATACAGGGTATCCAAAAAGTATTGGGATGGTTAAATCACTCGCCGGGAAATTATTTTTGCTGAAAACTCTAAATGGGAAAAATTAAGGATTTTAAAAAAGCTATCTGGCAGAATTGCTATTTTTTGGGACCTACTACAATTTTGGGTCTTATGACTCCCAAGTTAAATTTTTTAAATAGGAACCCCTTTTTTTCCACCAAATTTTTTTTCAGCAGCAAATTTTACGTTCAGATAGGTATTTCTGATGGCATCCTGGGCCAGTTTTGGACCTTTTGGGCCCAATGTATGTTTTCTCCCTATAAAAATGTGTTATTTTACATGGATAGTGGTTTTACAGCATGTTCTCATAGTTTATCCAAAATCATTACAATTAAGGCCCCAAAACTTGTTTTGGGCCTTATGGGACTAATATCTATTTTTCTCCCGGTAATAATGGTTTACGGTAGTAATGGTTTAGAGTGTATTCCTACTTCATTATTCGACATATCAAAATTTAAGTCCCAAAACCTGGTTTGGGCCTTATCAGTCTAATATCTTATATTTTTAATGATATTTAGTTATAGGAAGCAACAAAATCACTTATCACAAATGACAAACTTGGGACTTCAATCTCAATGTCTCTGACTAGAATGTAAGAATATGATGTAAAGTTACTATCGACTTAAAATAACACATTTTTAGAGAAAAAAACGTACATTGGGCCCAAAAGGCCCAAAAACTAACCGAGGATGCCACCAAAAATGCCTACCTGAACGTAAAAATTACTGAAAACGAACTTGGAAGAAAAAATAGGGGTTCTCATTTAAAAAATTTAACTTGGGACTCACAAAGTCCAAAAGTATAGTAGGCCCCAATTCCACCAGATTTTTCCCCTTTAATGTTTTCAGCGAAAATACTTTCCCGGTGAGTTATTTAACTGTCCCGTTACTTTTTGGACACCCTGTAGAATAATTCCGTATTTGATAGAGTCTCACTCCTATATCAATCCAAATATTATTGTAAATAATACATAAGTAACTGTTCACATAATACCGAACAAGTTAAATTATGAACTTAATTACTTTAATAAATATAACACGATTTTTTCCATTTTTTTGGTGTAATTTTTTGAGCGTCGAAAAAAATGAGCAACTCTACTTTTTATATGACCTTTAAAACAAACAAAGAATGCAGTTAAAATGTGTCAATAGTGTGCCACCATATTGAAATTTTATTTTGTTTTTCACACAAAATTAATGGTTCTATGGATATGCCCATATGTATTATTGAATATGTACCACGTGCATATAAGTTTAATAAGTACATGTATATATATACATATGTATAAATGTACGAATCTCTCTCTCTCTCTATACACACACACCCACACACACACACACACTGTGGAGAATCTGAAAACTCCCATGCGGCGCGTCCTCGGGTGGCGGATAGAGGAACGCTCTGTAGACGTGAGGAATATGCCTATGGAATAGAGGAAAAATAAAATACCCTCCGCGGACCATCAGGTAAACTACCCGTCCCTAGATCCACATATCCTATCCTACAATCCTCCTCTTCCCCGATGCTCCCCTGTCACAGCACACAGGAAGTGCCCAAATTCTCTGGCAGTATTTTCCGCTGTCAGTGTCTGAAGGGCTGATGTGAGCCTGCTCTGCCGAGGTGGCCACTGTGACCGGGGAAGAGAAGCCATCCGTAAGCTGGTTCACGCACATATGTCCGCGACTGGTCGGGACTCGTCAAGCGAAGGTGAGGCCCCACGTACTGGGGACAGGTAGGTGTATCCACAGGTGGAAACACCTAACCGAAGGGTATACCCATTCCTCGCTATTTCGGCCCGCTCCTTTACGCACGATGCTCTGGTAATTGTAAAAAGTATGGTAGCATCAAATAGAAAAGAAAGTGAAAGAAGAGAATCTGGTAATCCCGCACCAGAAGAATCAAACAAGAAGAAGTCAAAGAAAGCATAAGAATTAGAACGAGTTGAAAAGGTCATCACTGAGCTGTACGAATTCGTTCAACCTAAGCAGAACGTGCACAAGGAGATAAAGAACAAGATGACCGCCATAGGTACTGCGTTCAATCGACTGAGGAAGACGGTAATGGAGGAGGTAGAATGCCGGATGTCGACGACATCAACGGCGGCGCGAGCGTTTGCGACACCGTCGCACTCTCAGATATCCTGGCAGACCCTGGCAACGGAGACAGAGGTGATAATGGTGGAACAAACCTTAACGCCGAATCCCAAAAATAACACCAGAGAGAAACGGAAAAGGCATACCACCACAGCGGAAGAAGAAGTCAAAAAGAAGAAGCGGAGGGAGGACGAATCAGCCCCGCTAACCGTTAAGAAAAGACCGCCTGCCAAACCTGCAGAATGGCAGCAACCGAAGGGGAAAAACAAGAAACAGATCAAACAACAACCCCAGAAGCAGAGGAACTCAGGGCCAAAAACGAATGCGCTGATAATTCGCCCGAAAGGCGAAGAAGTACTTACAATTACCAGAGAGAAGTACTCGGACATCCTGAAACGGATCAAACAGGATACTGCCGCTAATATAGCTCAAAAGTGCGTAGACAAGATCCGCAAAACAACCACTGGAGATATGCTGATTGTTCTTACAAGGGGAAACACCGAAGAGGCCCCTTCCTTGCAAAAGGCCATCAAGGAACTCCTCGGAGACGAGGCTACAGTGATCAGCAAAACACCAGAAGAAGAACTCGAGATAAAAGACATCGATGAAGCCACAAGTAAGGAGGACGTTCTCGAGACATTGAAAAGCGCAGTTGGACAGGACATTGAAATCCCGCTGGGCGCTATCAAACGCCTGCGGAAGGCGCACGACGGCACGCAGGCGGCAACTGTACGATTGGCGTCAGCCGTGGCTAAGAAAATAGTCAGGAAAGATTAGGATAGGCTGGGTCAACTGCCGAATACGAATAGTAAGGAGGCCCGTGAAATGCTTTAAGTGCTGGGCATTTGGAGAGGGAGGTCACAAGGTTGCTACATGCAAAAAGGAAGCCAAGTGTGCCCTCTGTTCTGAAAAGGGCAGCATACAGGACTGCGCACACGTTGCTGGTAGTACCAGGTGTCCAGCATACAAAGATGCACTACAGGTCAAAATGAAGCTAATACAGCTCAACCATAATCACTGCGAGACTGCGCACGATCTGCTCTCGCAAACAGTATGGGAGCTGAAGCCTGATTTGGTGTTGATCTCGGAACCATAAACTGGACGGAATATATTTCTACAGCTGTTACGCTCCACCTAGCCTGACTATGAACGAGTTTACTGACTTTCTAGACGGACTGACTATGGATGCGAAGCAGCACACTCTCGTGGCAATAGTTGGGGACTTCAATGCCTGAGCAGTCGACCGGGGCAAAAAGGAAACCAACGTTAGGGGGCAAATATTGCTTGAAGCGATGTCTACGTTAGACCTGGTCTTAATGAACAGCGGAAACGAACCCACGTTTG
>JAWWEO010019556.1:0-13746 GCA_035582975.1 Ormyrus labotus | reverse complement strand
AAGAGAGTTTGTCTGTCTGTCTCACTTTAACTTACGGAAGAGGCCACCTGAATTTTCCCGCGGATAACTATCGACAACCGACAGCGTTACGTTAACTTCAGTTTAACGCGCGTTAATTTTACTGAATAAGACCCCTGGCCCCCTTTTCTCGGAACGCGGTTCGAGGAAATTCGTCCGCGAACTTTGCGCGAACTTTGCCACCCCGAAACAATTGGGACGGAGGCGCGGAATGTTTGCTTCCGCCAAAGTGCCGTGAGAACGAATTCCTGCAGCAAGTATATTTCATTTTCTCGAACGACGGATGAGTTGACTGAGCTTTCGAGGGACAGTTTGATATTGTTTTATTCGTCGGTTATTAAATTGAACATTTAGTAAAATTGTACTTTTCATATACTATTTCGAAAAAAGGTTTCATATTGATAAATTTGTTTAAATTGTGGGGTGGGACGGATGAAAGACGATCATTTCTCTGCTCGACCTCCAAATTTCTAAGTTGATGCACTTGCTAACAAGAGTTTTAAGGCGCAATATTTCGCAATTAAAACTGGAACGCGAAGGTTCATTTCTTCTGATAGCTTAGAGCCAAATAAATTGCCTGAAAATCTCGGAGATCAAGTAGCGGAGTCCGCACTGAAAAAGCTCGGCAAAAACGTAATTCTGAGGCTTTGAAGAAAAACTGCGCATTATGTTCGTACACTCGAGACACCTTGATCCATTAATAATCGGAGCAGCTAGAATGTAGACTCGTTAGAAAGAAAATACTGAATGGGAACCCGAAATTCCGTTCGAGACAAAGCTGGACCGTCGCACAATTTGCGACGACGAATAATGCTGAAAACTTTCCAAGACTCGCAACAATCCTAGAAAGGAGAATCGGCAATTATGGCTCTTCTTTTCTTGCTCGACATTTAATGCCGGGTAGGAGACCTTTATAGTGCGCAACACACGGCAACGGTTCGCTTTTCCGAAGAGGTTATGTTCGGGGCCCCGCCTGCCATTGTGAAAACTTTTATGGTTCGAACGGCCAGTAGAAAATTGTAGGGTAGAAGCAGCTTTAAAAGAAATAAGGAAATGAGTAGAGTGAGAGAACAACAGATGGAGAATAAAGCACTTGTAGTATACTCTGTAATTTTAAGCAATTCTCTCTCAAGAATCAATATCCACAATTTTCTGAAATCAATTATTATCGAGAACAGAAAAAAATTACAATGGATTCTACAATTAATGGAATAGATTAAATTACATAAGTGAATTTCAATAGAATGTGCTTCTAAAGGTTGCACACTAAAATCGATAGGGGCTTTAGTATTCGCACCTCCAGGCATACTCATTAATGAAAATCCTTAATTACTGCTAACCGGGCCTTCAAGCGCAGGTATCTTCTAATGCAATTTTAGAGCTCTCGGAAGATACAGTTGGCGAATGAAATTCATTAGATTTTACAAAAGGCTCGAGGAATAATTAAGCCCAGCGAAATTTTAATGGAATACGAAAGTAAGACAGGCTGTTTATTATTACGAAATGCAAAGCCAGTGTACGCAAGCCAGGTAGAATCTGTTGGCTTTGAATTATTAAATATATAGAAGCATCCTTTTAAGGCTTGTTTATAAGTCGAAATAATTCATTTGAAATGTCAGGTGTGCGTAATCTGGCGAATTTCCAGTGGAAAAATTACTCCATAAAGGAGGTTCAATAAATATTTCAAGCAAACTTACTTTCGGAAGATTAAAAACCATTATTTGGATTGTAAACGAAATGAAAATCAAATATATTTTCCTAGAAAATGTGTGTTTTTGCCAGAAAGTATTTTTAATAAAGAAGCATAAAGAATGAAAAAGTAAAAGGAAAAGTGGCATAAGCTGGGGGCTGGAAGATGAAGGAAAAAAGAATAAAGCGAGAAAAAGAAGGAAATGATGTCGGGTAGGCCACGCGGCTTCCGGAAGAAGGAGTAAAAAATATAAAAAAAAGTAAGGAGAAAGGCAAGAAAATTCAGAATAAAGAGACGGAGAGAATTATTAGTTAAATTCAATTTCTTAATTGTCGCGGATCCACCGCCATTTATCGTTTCGAAAAAAGTGAATTTTCAGATGATCCCGTTAAAAGAAGCAGCCGCAAAATTTAGTAGAGGGAAACGTCGCTGTTCCGGGCAAATGCGAATATTTCGTTGACGTAGTGGCAGAGTGAGAAAATAAAAAAGTTGAAGAGACAACGCGATGGACGGGTAGACAGACAGATACGGCGGAAAATGTAGTAGACATAAGTGAAGTGATGCGTCGTAAAAGAAGTACCTACATAAAAATGAAATATAAATCGTAAAAACAGCGGCCCGAGTAAAATGTGAAACTGCAAACTGTTTTTGCATTCCAAAAAGGGGAAAAAAAAAACTTACGACACAGTCGCAGTCCTTATCAGACTCTAATCAAACCGCTCGCGGAAGCGACGCTCGCTTCCTGTTTGAGTTACATTTACTACGCACTTTTGTATATTTTTATTTACTCGCAACGTTACCCTCGCCTTTCATTTATTCATTTGTGTGACCGTAACAGTGCACTTTTCCCCGCCTTACCCCCTACTTTTACGCCCTCTTATCTCATCATTGTGAAAATGCACTTATATAACACGCAATCATTTTTTAGTTCAATGACCTCCGCGTCGGCTAAGCTCGCGACTGCAAGCTTCGAGCGAGAAAAGCGCTCTTTTCCTACAAAAGACAGCCTCGGAAGTAGCTGCAAAACGCTGGACTACTCAAAAAACAACGCGCTAACCATCGAAAATCAGCCCGGCGACCTTGGACATCCACCCCCCAAACGTCGGCGAACCTAATTCTTCGTCCATCCCGCGACTTGGCCGCTCATCCACTCGGCGAACGGGCCTCCCCTTAACGTATCTATTATTGCATTCCACGGGGCAGGCAGGGTAGTTTTTAGCGACGTCTCATTTCTCCGCGATATTCCAGTCTCTCTCCGCTGCTGTCGGTCGCCTGCGAGCAAGGAGGGGCGGCGCTTTGCTCCGCTGCTGGCGGAGAAAGCGGCTCGCTCGGCTCTCGCGGGGGTTGTATCGACCGCGCCGCACTGCGGGGCTTTAGTCCCTCTCTCCCGGTCGGGTGGCGCGCGCGCAACCGCCCTCCCTCCGGCTCTGTCTCGATGATTCCAGTTCTATCCGGGTATTCGGTGCGCGCGCCACTCGCCAAGTTACACCCTATCTACCCTCTTTCTCTCTCTCTCGCTCACTCTCTTTCTCTCCTTAGATCCGACTCACTTTTTTTTTTTTTATTTATTTAGGCATTTCGGAAGCCGAGGCGCCCTGTTATGCCGAATGCAATATGCACGGCTCCCGCTGCAGGTTTCAGAATTTATGGCTTCGGCTAATAATTGAGATGATTACGAGGTTGCCAATGCTGGAATGAGAATGCAAATTGAGGAATTCGAAATTGTAAACGGGCTAAATTTTGAATCCGAAATTCCTCTGTAGCATATCATTGAATTTCGATGGAATCCCGATAGAGTTTTATTTAATGGCAAGCTTTCATCGAGGAAAGCAGAGTTCAAACGAAAATTACTGATCTCCGATATCACGGCCAGCTCGTGGCTGTACTATCATTTGAACAAAATAAAAGCTACCTGTCCCATGTGCCTTTCTATTGATTACAGCCGCTCCGTTTATCGGCTCGCCGAAGGATTTCAATGATTTGAAACTACAGTAGGTCATGAATAATGCAATCAGATTCATCTTTCATTTCAGATACAGCTGTCACATCGTACTCGAGGGGATGTGGAATAGATTTTCCGATCGGGTGAAACTGTTACAGCCGCTTTATCCTTATTCCAGTCTTTTAAACTCGCTTCCTTATTTTCTTCAGTGCGTTCTCAATCATTCGTTAATTCGTTATCTAAAAAAATGTCTGTCGACGAGCAAGTCAGAAGAGGAATAAATTCGACTAAAAATCAGGATATTACTTGCAGAAGCAAGCTCCCTCGTAAAATGGGAATCATTCTCCACCCAGCCCATAACCAAATATGTTGAGTAAGTGTTCCACTTTAAGAAAAAGTCGAATCTGAGATAAGGTAAAGAGGCCCTCTCATACAAGATGAACCCCTTCGATCAGTAGCAGTTTCCGGGCAAAGGCACTCCATGGGTTGATTCTCTGGGAGTGAGGTGGAGATTCAGTCCTCCGTAGCCACGCCGCCAGCTTACTCTCTTTTTCTCCCTCCGGGGGAAAGAATTTTCGCGGCGCATTAACCCGCAGCCATTGTCGAGAACCCGACGGATTTGATTGCTGGGATTGAAAGTTTATTTCTTTCCTCTTTTTCTGCTGAACTTTTGTAATTAATGCTGTAATTATGAATTACTTGAACTTCGTTGTACAACTTTTAGAATTCTTTATTCCAGCATTTAAAATGATTAAATAATGATAATTGTGACTTTTAAGTGATTCAAGCTTCATTTTCTAATCTTCTTTCATCGCAGTTATTACCACTTAAACAATCTTATTCATTCTAACTAAGATGATAATTAAAATGATAATTAACTTTGTGAAAGAAAGGTGTCTAATGATTTTAGACAACAAAAGTTGTTTAAATTTCAAGAGCTTCCTCTGAAAAGCTTTTAGGTGTAACGTGAAACGTTATTTACTTAACCGGCTTTTACTCCAACATATCTTTCTTAATTCTGGAGCTAAATAAAGGCCTTTCGTACAAGAACAATGCCAACTTTCTCGGAAAAAGAAAGTTTAAATCCCCAAATTAACAGATTCTATTAAAATAGAACCATGAAAACGTTAAGTAACCAAAGACGTCTTCCAGCTGCGCAAGTGCCCGAAGATTAATCTATATTCCAGCGGTGCGAACGCCCCATCCCTCTGCCGCGCGAGGCTCATTTTTTTTTTCTGCGGGACAAACGAGAGATGGCACAGCAGCCGGATGCACGCACTCTCCCGGAAAAAGAAAAAAAAAACAAGACCTTCAATCACTACGAAGGGAAGTAATACCTCCCGGCGGCACGTGCCACAATACGTAGGACACTAATGCGAGTCGGAGACCGGTCATTTCTCTAGCGCCCGGTTTAATGTCGCGTTCTTCTAATCGGGATGGATTTCTCCACTCTGTTCCTCGGCCTCGAGCGACCGCTTACACGGAATCCGCAAAAAGCATTAAAATTGTCGTCTATTTTCTTGGGAAATTGACGACTTTTCCCGGTGAATTCCATTATTAAAAGCTTCTGGTGCACACGAGCATTTCCGAGTGGCGGCATTATTCCACGAGCTGAGCCGCGAACGCCGCGATAGGATTCTAGTCGCGTGGACAAATATTTGTACTGCAACATCTTTAGCAGGGCATTTGAAAGGCTAACCCATCCTATACCTATATATAATTTAGGCTTATCGATTAGTTTCACTTCGCCGCTGTTGAAGGAGCGAGCGTTTTCTCCCGGCGTTACATTATCCTATCCCTTTGAAATACTGCCCTCTGTCTATGCTTTGAAAATAAAAAAGCTATCCTCCTCGGTTTTAAAACACAAATTCCAATTTTCTCAAGACATCGGCAAATATTCATGAGCATCGGAATGAAAGTACAGCAAGCGGCGAAACAAGGTACACACAAAAAAATTGGCAATATGCAAACGCCGCGCCCGTCCGCGGCGAAGTAAAAAGGGGAGAGATCGTCGAATTAAGTAACCCGGCCAGAGCGGCATTACGCGAATCTTTGGCGCAGGTCGGCGCGTAATGTCGTCGCTCCCGTTTCGTCCCGCCTCCTTCTTTTTTGGCTTTCGAATTTATACGATGCGCGGCGGTCCGGGCCACGAGACTATATCCTCTGCGCGCGACTACGCCCATCGGTGTATTTCACGGCTGAACGAGTCGACGGACGGGAGATGCGCCGGCGATCGATCAACTTTTCGGGGGCGACCACTGACCCATTGCTCTCGATCGTGATTAGATTTTTGCTTGCTGTCAATTTTGGAGCTTTCTTTATTTTTTTTTTTTTGCGAGCTGAGTCGATGGATAGAGGGGTTGATTGTGCTTTACTGCAGGTGGTTCGATGCATTTTGGCTTCTATCCGTATCAAAATCTCTCGATGAGAGGTTAATCCATCAATCTCCCTCGAGGGTTTATTGGATGCTTGAAAATGCGTATTATGTTTCGAATCTTGATAGTCTTCAGATATTACGTTTACCAACTTTTAAAACGATCGCGCAGAAGCTCGATAGCAGGCCAATCTGCGCAGCAACTCATCGCCCAACTCCATCGCCTCGCGAAATTCCTAAAATACCCGACAAACTTCTCTCGGAACAATAAGGCCACCGAAAACAGCAGCCTCCACCCGAGGCGCGCCACCGAAGCTCTCGGAGGAAACGGTCAAAGCTACTCGCAGGGGGCCTCGCCAGGCGAGACGCAGAAATTGGCCGCACAGTTATGAGCTGCAGTGGCAATTAGCCCCGTAATTAAGAGCGATAGCCGCGCACAAAGGGCCTCCCCCTTCGCATAATTGAGAAACAGCGAAGCAGAGTGCTTTCGCGCGACACCTACCGAAACGAGAGAGAGGGAGAGAGAGAGCGGGACAAAGACGCGGCCTGAACGGGTTTGTGTAATGAAAAGCGAAAGCTCTTTCCCCGCGGCTCGGCTATTATTGGCGCTCGATCGATCTAACGGCGAAAGCGCGCGCGAAAACGAAACAATGCCGGGGCGGCTCCTCGTTTAATAAGCGCAGAAATTCAAATGTCGACGGGTAGAGCCGCGCGACGGAAGTGCGGCCCCGTATTACCCCGCATTCGGAAGTCTGCGGTATTCGCGGAATTCAGTCGTTGCCGGATCTCTTGCCGCTGCTTCGTTTACGCTCCTCTCGCTGTTCAATTGTTCTTCGATTTCACTTAAGCGTTTATTAAACTTTCGGCTGGGCAAATTCATTTCTAATTTCAAACTTTCGTGACTTTGACGCTTTGCGTTCCTTTGCTTTTAGCGCTTTATTTTAGTTGTCGACTCTTTCTCCTCTATTTGAATCTGATTAATTTCGTTAATTAGAACCGAGATTAAAAGTTAATTTTTATTACTCGACTTGCGATAATTAGAGCCATTTGTAAGGTATCGTGCCAGAATCTAGAAACTTCCATAATTCCCAGGTATATCTGCTTATCTATTGCTCTAATACGTACTGCACGCTCCAGAATGCGCGAGACGTCTTCCGCTCTTGCTTCGGCTACAGACTTGAATTTCCGAGTTCGAGACTCGAGAGTATAGAAGGCTCAATGGGTTCTACATTCTCTCCGGCAGCTTCGCTGAACTCCGCATTTTCTTTCCCGCTCTCCCGGCTCGTTAATGCCGGACTCCTTTTCCCTCGGTGTCGCTTCTGTTATTGGAGCACCGCTGCTACCGCTGCTACTTTCGATCAAAGGGAACAGAAGGCCAGGTGAGGGGACACATCGAAATTTAGCGAAACCAAACCACGTCTTCTCGCGCGCGGCGTATAGGTGGAAAGCTCGGCAAAGATAGCACTCTCGCCGGTTCATTTCGAAATTGGATCGGACGGGAAATGGAACTTTCAAAGAAATTAAACCTGAGGATTTATCAGATAATATTGTCGTAAACGACCCCGTTTCCCTTTCGCAAAATAGTCATTATTTGAATGTAAATTTAGCGATTCGGAACCTGCGAAAAGTTTCTCTTTGAATTAACGAGGGGCTCCGCCGATGAAAATTCGTTTACTTTGATAGGATTACATTCAAACAATAGAAAGGAATTAATCCGAATCAGCGCAAACGATATAGCCGATTGAAAAACAATGCCGAAAGAAGTCGACGATTAAGGCGGATGATACTTGAACGGCAGACGAGCGAGTCTTTCAGGCTCGGAAATCGCCGCAGATTAAGGACGCGTTCGCTCGTCGCAAAAAGGAATGAAAAGGCTGAAATCTTCGCGATCGATCGGTTTTTCTCTCCCTTCGAAAATGCTCTTTCGGCGCTGGAAAGCGAATTAATCGAATCAATAACGGAACCGATTCAGACGCAGTTTGCCGGCGAAAGGAATTTCCCTTCTAAAAGGGCCGTTTGAATCGCGCGGCAAATTGAGTTCTTCGCGTCGAATTAGTTTCGAGCTCAATATTCCAATATTCTTCCCGTCAGCGGGCAACAGCGAAAAGGGCGCCTCAAAACACGCATAAGAAAAAAAAGCGCAGAGAACAGAGGCGCGCAGTACTGAAATCAAGACGGCAGTCAAGACCTAGAGAGCCACGGCGCACACCGGCTCAATCGAGCTCACATCTCTCGTCTCGTAGGCGTTCGTAAAGTTCCTCTCGCGCGCTGACTCAGAGCGCACACCACGCAGAAGCAGGAAGGAGCCGCGGAGAGCGTCGCGAATACGTGAGTCAGAGGCGCAATACGATGATTAGCGCGCTCATAAGAGCACTCGATTTTAGCGACGACGCCCGCTCATGTACCGAGCACGTGGAACTGCAGCCGCGAGCGCCGTCTTCCTTCTCTCCGTTCGCCGCCGCCGCCGGATTGTAATCGAGACGCCGAGTCGCGATTATTATCCCCCGGGTGTAGGTTTACGGGAAAACAAGACTGATTGCGCAATTATTTAATTTCGCATCGATTCCGCTTTCGATTATAGTCTCCTGGGCGTGGTTCTGGCAGGGTGTATGGAATCAGGGCTTCATTGTCGGCTTTCGCGAGAGGCTGCTGAAATTGGCTGGTCAGCCGATTGATTGAGTTATTCATCGTGGGTTTGCGGACTCTATTGTTTCTTTAAGTAATTGCGCGATACAAGTACGCTTGAGCTTTTTAAAAAGTTTCGGTTTTTCGAATCAAGGAGGCTGAAACAACGATTTTAAACAAATTCAGTTTAGATCTTTTACGACTGGAGCGAAAACCCCTCCGGCAGCCCCAAAGATCGCCATGAAATCAAAGCATCAAGCCCAAGCCACTCCTGACCCAAAGAAGCGGCGAATTAAACGGCCCCACGACAGACACAACAGCATCCGCAACGAGGATAGTTAACTGGGGAGTAGATCGCGATACAGCGGCGCGATAAGAAGTGTCACGTGGAGGGAGGAGTCGAATCAATATCGAGCAAGCTGCGCGCACTTTCATGCAACGCGGAGCACGCGAGCTTATCGCAGCTACTCCTCTCTCCGTGCGAGTTTTTCTCCCGCGTAAAGGCATCGTGTCTTCCGAGTGCGGCCCCCGTCGGATGTGTGCCCTCGAGGGGCTGCGGCAGCGACTACACCTCTGGTCCATTAGCCGCGTCAAACTCTTTTTGCAATTAGTAACTCGAACGCTTTTTTGGCATCCCTTTCTCGGGGAGGTGGTATGTATGCGAGGCTGCCGCTGGGAAATGGAGTTTCGTCAAAGTGGAGGGAAGTTTTTTGTTTTTTTTTTATTTTTTATTGATCTCGCGAATGGATTTTAACATGCATCGGATGTTTTTCATCTACAGTAAATTGCAAAGAGCACACGCTAATTCGATACTGACGAAGCGCAGACGAAGTATATAGGTAAATTCCTCTTTAATACAAAATATCGTATTACGAGGCAGGTTTCAATTTATTAAGCTTATAGTACAATAGCGATGAAAATTTCCTACGCGATTCAATTTTCACTATATTCCGAAATATAATAGCCGTAACGAAAGAATAAATTCCGTTAAATTGAGAGTATATAAAAAATTCTGTCCGCCACCGGTGGACGAAGTAAAGAGCCCGGCGGATAAGAATTTTCGTGTGAGGTCGAACCAGTTACGAACGGTTACCAAGACGCCGCGACATATTTCGACACGGGCGCCTTACAATGAAGCGTAAAAAGGCAGCGCACGAACGATCCCCCTCAATTATATTCTCGCCTCTCGCGGCCTACAATTAGGCGTATACCCGCGCGCATCGAAACAGCCGGTTCAGGGCGGTTTTTCCTTCCTCCGTTCCTCTCTCGCTCTTCCTTTCGAGAGAAAGAACGCGTGGGCCGACGCCGAAAGAATACGAGGACCCGCGGAAGTTCGCTATTTAAAAGCCACGCTCGGCTCCGAATGCGATTTTTTAAGGGTGGAGAAAGAGGCGTCGGAGATGCGGAGCGTTAAAAATGAGTTACGGCCAATTTGAGAGAGCGAGCGGAAGGTGGTCCTTAGTATTGAGTAATTCGCCGGAATTTACGTTTTGAATTAACTCTTTTTACAAATGATTTTTTTCGAAAACGGAGTAATACGCCTCTTTCGGAAAATGACTGAAATACAAGGTGAATTTTTCAAAGGGCTCTCTGAAAGTTTGACAAAATTTGAAAATGCAAAAGGTTTTGGAAAATTTTCGAGAAACTTATTCGAAACTTAAAGAAAATTTCAAGGGCTGAATTCTTTCGAAATATGCAGGTTGCTCGGCATTAGTAAATTGGACGAAAAATAAACCAATTAAATTGCGCCCATTAAAATTGGACCAAGTTTCTGCAAACCACCCGAGTAAGACCAATAGCAGCGGCACAGCCGCGAGTTTATGATGGGCCGAGAGAAATATAAAGCAGCGCAGAAAAGAAAAAAAAAATCGCTCGGGGAAGGTTGGACTTTGGTCGGAAAGGCGACTCTCCTCGAGATTACTTTTTCTTTCCCTATTCTCTTCGTCCGTCTTTTAAATTTCAACTTCGACAAAAGCCACTCGTACGCGTTGTTGAGAATCTCGCGACTAACGATAAAAATGTACTTAAGAAAGGCAGAGTATCTAACATCCGGGAATTCCGTAACTCAAGAGGACTTTTTTACGGTCCGGCAGTCGGAGCGTATATTTAGAGCCGTAAATTGGCGCGGATCCTGTATAACCATCGGTTATTCGTGCTATCGACTTTCAGCGTGAAATATGCGCCTCTTTCAATAATCAATAAAATAGAAGTTTAATTTTACAGCGAGCCTTTTTTTTTTTGTTACTACACGACGAAACGAAACTGTAGGTGAAATAACACGAAGTTGGCCGTGAGCTATAGGAGGACGTGAAAATTATTTGAAATCGAGCTTTGTTCGCACAACGTGTACGATAGGGATTTTTATTAGTCATGATTCACCCCGTTTCTGCTTTGTTTTTTCATATTACGTTTGTGATTGAAAACTAATAAGCGTGCAATATTAAAAAAGGAGCTTTTATTTGTCTACGTTCCCTAGATCTAATTATTTACGAGATTGCAAATTGAACCAGGAGAGAAGATGTTTTTTGATTTAGCCATTTCCAAGAGTTAAGAAGGTTTGTTTGTGTCTAAAGTCATTCACTATTTATTCCTTTGCCTTTTGGTTTAATTACGGGATCTCAATCTAGAACGCGCGATAAGGAAATCTCGCGAGTTTGCCAACTAACCATACCGCAATTATAAGAAACCATAAGGATTTCCTCGAGGAGTCTCTGTTGGCCAAGAGAAGACCTTTACTCGAGAAATTTATATAATTTTATGAAAAAGGGAAGAAACCTCGAAGCCTTTCATCCCGAAAGTTAATACGCTCCTCGTGCAATTTTCTTCTGTCAATTCTTGCCTGCCGCATTAAAAATATTACTCCGTAATTGTACCCGAAGTTGTAATAAATACAAAACTGCAGACAATTCATCTTTTGTTCGGCTTAACGGAAGCAGAACTTGAAAACTGGAGTATAGAAAGCATTGCGGAGACAGGGAAAAAATAAATCATGACAATGATAAGGTCTCGACTGGAAATATACGTTAAATCCCGCCCAACGTCAACAGCTCCATTCGTCACGCAACTATTTTTCGAATTAGATAAAAAAAAACTTGAAAACGACATTGTTCATCCTGTCTTGCCGTTCTCTGCTATTTACAAACGTGCAGTCCGACTTAAAAATTAAAGTTCTGCATGGAATGGGGACTATATTTTTCATTCCTCTGTGCTAAATGTCGCTAATACCGGTTACTGAACTTCATTATTGAATTATTTAACTGCTGCTGCGCACGCAATGGACTACATTCATTACCCTTACAAATATTTTTTTATTTATCTTATCAGTGAACGCGACTAACCTCATATTTCAAGCCCCAGGTGACAATTACAACTTTATTAACTGCCCTCTTTAGTAAATTATAAAATGACGGAAACTACCACCGTATGAACTTTCCGATAGACTTTTATTAAGTAAGACTTTAATAAAAGGCTCATTCTGCAATTTGTTCGAAAAGATAGACCAAAAGTTTTTCAGACTTTTAATTATCCTCCGAGCAAATGCGAAAGAAATTCCTTTTCTCTAAAGTTCAATCAAGGGCCGGTTAATTAATCGAATCCCTCTCCGTGCTAAGCAAACCCAGGTGCTGAAACACACAAGCCCCCCTGCAGTAAAATGTAATTAAACGGCTCATTGGTCAAGTTACAAAGCTAAAAAGTCCGCCTCGCTTTAAAAAAAAAAAGAAAAAAAAAAGAAAAAACAGACAACGCGAAGCGAACTCAGCGAATTCCTTGCAGTGGCGGCGGCGGCTGGTTGAGGGAAAAAAAGTCGATAAAGCGGGGAGCCATCAGCGCTCGCGATCAGCGCTGAAAAGTGCGCACGTGAATGCCGAATTAAGTTCGCCCTTGGGGGGAGGGCTCTGGAAAATTTTCGGCACGCGGCTGAGAATTCGAGCGAGACACGCGACTATAAAGCCCGTCATCGGCTCTCCGTCCTGCTGCTGCTACTGCTGCTGACCAGCGCTGATTAAATTCCCATTCGAAGGACCTGCCGGGGAACGTTATTAAACGGGCCTGCTGCTCCGATGCATTACGGACGACCGTGGCTTTTGTCTGCAGTCTATTGTCGCGCTAAAAGCTTTCAAATAGTTTTTCAGATGATATTTTTATAAGCTCCAGTTTTAAAAACGCGTATTTTAGTTTTTCTATGTTTTTTTATAAAGAAGTGATTTAGTCAATTATTGGCATTTTGATAAATAATAATTAAAATTATCGACCAAGTCGAGATAGTCCGTTTCTGTACAAGTGGTACTTGGTTAACCGCTCGATCGATTAGTACCCTTAAGAAAATGGACTTGGCTAGTTTCGCTAACCAACGTCTTAATTATTCTAGCAGAAGCTCATACTTTGTTTAATGAATAGCCATATAAAATTGCTTTTAACTTTTATTGCAAGTTTCCTGCGTAGAGCCTGCAAACTTAATAAACTTTTTGATACATCCAGCTAGCAAAGGAACATATTGATTTTCCACTTACCTATTATATATGTGGAATCTAAGCGTTCTTTTATTGGTACAGAATTCCAATAAAGAAATTATATTTACACGCGTTATTTATAGAACCGTTTTTATATGCTTGAAAAAACCTACGTATGAGCTTATAAATATAAAACGCAATAACGAACGTACATACGTTTCTTCTTTCTACATACAGAACTAAAATTGTATTACACAAAAAAGCTATATTGCGGTTCTGAAAAAAAAAAATTATTCTCTTTACCATTGCATAAAGCAGATTTTATTTAACTCAAAAAAAAGGAAGGATCTAATAAAATATTTTTATGCGGCCAGCAGACTTCCGAAATTAGACAATAAATTTAAAACCCTCCCCATAAAAAATTGATGCATCGTCATGTGAACTTTAAATCAATCTTACGCTACACGGGAAAAAGTATTGCAGCGAATAAAGCTCCCAATTGATGACAACTTAATAAACAGCCTTTATCCAAGACGCGCATCTCGTTCGACCGCCCGACGTGCTCGCGTCTCGTCGCAGGGGGGGGGGGGGGGGGGGGCCCAAAAAATTGAAAAATTTTTATTGACCCCCGACGCTGCGCCCCCCC
>JAWWEO010019555.1:0-13755 GCA_035582975.1 Ormyrus labotus | reverse complement strand
ATTATAACCTTAATGTTGGTTCAGTTTAACGAAAGCCAAGACTGCCTTTCGTGGTGGGCGGTATGTTGTGGCCGTTAGAGCCAAAGACTAAAAGTGTAATTTGAAATTCGCGCTTATTTTAACCTGAGCGAGTCGCGCGAGCTTATTGTAAAGTTAGGTGCGCGGCATGAGCAGACTCGGCACTCTCGCTCATGGCGCCGTTCGAATCGGTAGCTTGGCTCCGCGCTCGTCCGTATAGTCTAACTCGGACTTCCGTTTCATCCTACCAAGTTTTATGGGATATTGTTAGTGTAATCCATTTTGTATATTGTATCCGGCAATAAATGCAATATTTTGTGAAACTAGGAAGGCTTCGTTCTCTCTACCCTTCTGTCTCTTTCCTCTCCAATTGTCCGGGACACTCAACGTTCAAATCAGCACGTTCGTATGGTAAGCTTTATCCGGCAGAACCTTCGTCGTCATCGCAGCTTCACCAAAGTCATTTGTAAACTTCTCGAACTCGGCGAAAAAATCATCTACTGTACTGTAGTTCGCCATTTTGATTTCTTCAATTTTCACTCGGCATATTATTTGTAGAGCCGTTGACTGAGTTAAGTACATCTTGTCGAATTTCTGCATCATCTCATACGCTGATTTACATCCCGTTAGGTATTCTAACTGTTTATTAGAAACTGTACTAATTACAATGTTTCTTGCTTTCAAATCCATCTTCTTCCATTTTTGCTCCTCATCAGTGGGTGCCATTTGCCTTTCGGCTTGTTCATTGCATTCCTTGTATTCGAGCAACGTCATCAATCTGAACTTCCAGCTTGGATAGTCTTCCCCATCAAAAATCGGTAGCGTGATCTCTTCAATTTTTGCCTGCTTAGCCATTTCAATTTCTTTTACTTTTACACACTCGTAAACTTTCTCAAGTTCTTTTAACAATACTTTTCGAATATTATTTCTCAATTCTTCACTTAATTCAATGTCATTAATTTCCTCTTTAATTGTCTTTGTATGAATATCCATATACCCACACGATTAATCTTAAAATCCGCCACGTGCTCTGGACTAGCACTCTGACACGTGTTCCGACTCCACACAGTAATCACTCGACGTCACTTAATTTTACAATCTTTTCACAAAACGTTTTTCACTTATTGATTCTTGATTATCTTCTCTAGTTCTCTTCAACTTTATTTTTCACGATGCGCCAGATTTACTTGTCTCTAATTTCTCCATTTGAGAATATTAGCGGCAAGGGACACAAAAATACAAACCAATCCATTTAATTAAATCAACCACGCTCTGCTACCATGTTGAGAAATTGAGGTGGTGGTGATGGATGTTGGTGAATGAGGAGTCGTGATTACTAATTAATAATTATTTATTAACTTATATAATAATACATGCGAGCCTCATGCTCGCAGCGCATGATGCTTGCGCTTCGGAGTCCGGCGGTCGAGAGTAAGTGTCGCAAGTCGGCCGCTGCCGCTCGCGCACCGATCATACGATGCGACATAGTGTGGGAAGCTCGAGCTCGCTAGCTCGCTTGAGCAGGCACGATACATTAGTACAAGGAGACGCATATATGATTATTCATTTACCTTTTCAACAAAAATAAACTATTATTTTATTTGCAGGCGCCTTTAAGATTTAATTTTAAATAGTTATTATTATGTTAAGAATATACAGCAATTAAAATAGAATTTATTGTATTTTTTATTTAAAGACCTCTCTGCATGCAAAACTAATGAAAGCAAGTAATAAATATTAACACACACTTACGCCGAATTCTTATTTAATTGTAGATATTTATTGGAGAGGGAAAATGTGTCATGCAAATAAATGTTCGCGCGATTAATTGAAATTGATCGTCGAGCTAATTTGGCTCGAGTCTATATCTTTATTTGAAACAAAATTCTGTATCACAAATGCTTTTTCCGCAAAACGCGCTCGACTTTCGCTCGCTTTTAGAATTACGTCGCGCATGGCTTTACGACAATATTTTGCGCGGAGACAATATTTAATCAAGCGAGTTTTAAGATCGGTGACGCGCTACATCAAATACGCGCGCTGGATTCATTATTGCGTTTAACTTTTGACGCTAAGCGCACGCTCATGATCGCGTCTACCTGGTCGCGCTGCTTGTAGACGCTTGCCGCCGCTGACCTTTCGATGCTCGTTCTGTAGTCCGCATCTGTCCTGGTATCTGCGTCGACTTTCGGTCTGCAGGCGCTGCACCGGCTGTTAATTGCAGGTCGCTCCAGGATGCTGTTCGCCCTCCTGAATATTCGGGGCGGTGGTATTCATCTGCTGGGCTTTCACCGACCTCCGATCGCAAGTGCTTGGCGCGATCGCGACCCGAACTTCTTGATCGCTAGACTGGGCGAGAGTGAGTGCTCGACTCTCTCCCGAAATTTCTAATACTTTGCGAGCTCCCCGCTAATTACTCGCTTCCGAGAAATGCTCGTCCGCGCGTGTTTACACCGCGCTCGCACGCGTAAACAATCGACTTTCTTGTCGCGCGAGCCTCGGCGATACTTTTGCCTTGCCGACAATTAATTTCAATTTTAAAATTTAAGATTTTAAAATTTCGTTTGTGCGTGACAAAACGCCACGTCACAAAGTAAAAATAATTATAGAAATAAAGACTAGAAAAGATTTGGTTAATAACAAATTAATTAATTCAATAGAATCTGAATCGATAATTAAAATAACTTGGTGTTGATTTATATATCCATTTAATTTCGAAAATAATAAATAAATTAATAAATAGATAAATAAAATTCAACTCTCATCAATTTCAAGAATAGTAATAATTATATAATTTCAATAATTTAAAGTATCTAATAATTATCTGAAGCTAAGACAATTAAAATACTCAATCACAGTAATTATAATACGGCGCACTGCTTCACGTGACGTCACGTGGGTGACGTAGAGTCGGGGGCAGCGCAGAGCGGTGAAGTCGAAGCGCGCACTACTTTGCATGACGTATAACCGAGCGCAGAATAGCAAAATCAACATTTGTGCTACAGTTAGTATAACAGCATTAAAATAAATTTAATTATCAGTTTATTAAGAATAGTTCGGCTCTTTAACCTCTTGATTTAATTAATCGACACCCAGGCACTTGTGCTGAGACGGATGCGCTGCATAATAAATTTATTTGTTGCTCGCAAAGAACCAAAACCTAGTTGTTTTACTTAAATAAAAAGTGGCTCGTAAAAATATTAATAAAATACTTTTTTGAACACTTTTATAATCATTTATATACTGTTTTCAATTTTTATTTTTGTTTGATAATATTTATTAACTCTTTAACGTCCAAAGTAACATTTTTTTTCACCTTGACTCTAGCCTCTTAGAAATATAACTAGCCTAACGATTTTGTTTTTGAAAATAAATAAGAATGTAAATTAAAATTTGGTAGGATTAATAAGTAAAGGTAGAGTATAAATGTGTGTCCCTTTCGTAGCGACCAAATACATATTTTGTTAATACTTTTCGACGCGGGTGCGAAAGTTAATTATTTTCGCTTTAATTTATTAATTTAATCATTATTATCATTATCGTTTTAATTATTACAGAAGGTGGGGGTACCAGACTTGAGTCAAGGTGGAGGGCCACCAAAAAACAAGGGAAAACAACGAAAGGCGAGGGCTGAGGCAATAGTCCTCAAGCTCGTGGAGGGCAAGACCTACGCGGAGATCCTAGGAGGGATCCGCCGCGAGGTCAACCCCTCCAACCACGGGCTAGAAATCAAGGACATCCGCTAGACTCAAAAGGGGGATGTCCTGATTAAGATTAAGGCGGCTTTGGCCGAAAGCAAGGAGGGCTTTGCCGGCGCCTTGAAGAAAGCGGTCGGGCAGAGCGCGAGCGTCAGCACGCTGACACCCAAGACCACTCTGGAGGTCAGGGATGATGACAGCTGTGCGACGCCCGACGAGGTGAAGGCAGCCATTCATTGGACTTTAACGTTGGAGCTTTAACGGACTACACCGGCCCAATGGAGGTGAGGATTACCAGGGTGAATAAAGCCGGAAAACGACTAACCCTGGTGACAGTCACCGAAGAGGCCTGCAATAGACTGTTGGCTGTGGGCAGGATTCCCATTGGATGGGTATACTGCCGCCTCAGGCCTAGAGTCCAGGTCTAGCGCTGTTTCAGGTGCCTCGGCTACGGACACCGCGGCCGGAGTTTCGGAGGCAGGAGTACTGCCTGCTACCGGTGCGGGCAGCAGGGGCACAAGGCGGCCGGTTGTAAGGCCGGCCCTACGTGCTTCCTATACCCGGAGACAACATCTGCGGCAGCTAGGCATATCGCAGGGTCAGGGGCTTGCGCGGTGTTCCGCGAAGCCCTATCCGCATCACGCCGCAATGGCTAAGGTCCTTCAGGCAAACCTGAATAGAAGTAGGACGGCGCAAGACCTGCTCACGCAGATCTGTCTCGAAAAGGACTATGACATTGTCTTCGTCAGCGAACAGCATCGGGTCGGAGATGCGGGGGTGTGGTATGGCGACGATCTCGGCGATTGGGATCTTTAACCCACACTGCTTTCGAGTGGCGTGCCATGGATCTGGCCGTGGCTTTGTTTGGGTGCGGAGCGAAGGCGTAAATTACGTTAGGTGCTACTCACTCACTTCCAACGAGGCCATCGGGGGCTTCCAAAGTAAACTGGATGCCCTCGAGGATGTGGCCAGAGATATGGAGGGGGAGCTGAAGGCTTTAACAGCAAAGCTCTCGAGTGGGGGGGAACCCGCGCCGGACTCCAGAGGGAGACGAGTGATGGACATGGCATCCAGATTGGAACTGGTGGTCCTAAACACCGGCTCCACGTCGACCTTTAGGAGGCTTGGTTATCGGGAGACCATCCCTGATTTATCTTTCGCGGCGGAACATCTGGCCGCACGCATGCGGGACTGGCAGGTGAGCGAGGACTACACAGCCAGCGATCACCAGTACATCACGTTCCGCGTTCGTGATGTCGCGCCGGTCCAGGCGGCGGCCGAACGCCGCCCAGCCAGAAGGGTCGTTGCGAGGATAGATCACGTGAAGCTCTCCCAGGCGCTAGAACGCGGACAGCAAACTGGGTGGAGATACCAAGGAGCCCAACGCTCTCCGAGCGGGCTGAAGCGGTGACGAAAGCTACAATGCATCTGATCAGCCAAGCCTGCAAGGAAGCGATACCGAGAAAGTTAGCAAGAAGTGCCAGACGTCCGGCGTAGTGGTGGACGGACGAGATCGCACAGCTGCGGCGGCAGTGTCTAAGACTGCGCCGTATAGTCCAAAGGGCTCAGAGGGGCGATCGCGATGCCACAAGAAAGATCGCTGAACATCTGTCGGCGAAAAGAGCTCTGAAGCGGGCCATCAAAGCCAGTAAGCATCGATGCTGGAAGAATCTGGGGGAGGATCTGAACAGCGATCCGTGGGGATTGGAGTATAAGATCCTCACCCGCAAATTGGACGCGTTCGCCCAGAGCGAACGAAATCGTCGATACGCTTTTCCCCACACATCCCAAACGCTGGGATGAATCCCTGGAACCAGACGGTCCCGAGGCGCCGCCGTTTACTTCGACAGAGTTGGAGAGAGCTTTACGCTCTATGAAGAATAAGAAGGCGCCGGGGCCGGATGGTCTTCCGGCTGAGATACTGAAGGGGGTGGCTAGGAGCCATCCTGAATTCTTGCTTAGCATGTACAACTCGTGCCTTAAAGCGGGGATATTCTATTTCCGCTGGAAAGAGGTGAGACTTGTGCTGATAAGCAAGGGAAAAGGACCATTTGATGCTCCGTCTCCGTATAGACCCCTGTGTATGCTGGATACCGCCGGGAAACTCCTGGAGAAGCTGGTGAGACACCGCTTCCAGGCGGCACTAGCAACATCCGGTGACCTCTCCGAGAGGCAGTTTGGCTTTCTGAGAGGAAGGTCCACCATCGACGCTATCCAGGAGGTAGTGGAGGCGGCCAGGAGCACGTAGGGGGGGGAATCATTTTTCCCGCCCCGTATGTCTCCTGGTGACACTAGATGTCAGAAATGCCTTCAACTCGGTCAGGTGGAAAGACGTGCTGGGGGCACTGGAGCGGGACTTCAAGGTACCTCCGAATAATCGGAGACTACCTGAAGGACCGCTACATACTATACGATACGGCAGAGGGCTCCAAGCGGAAAGAGTTAACATCTGGGGCGGCCCAAGGCTCCATCCTAGGACCCGATCTATGGAATATTTCCTATGACGGGATCCTGCGATTGGGTATGCCGGAAGGCTGCTTCCTGATCGGGTAAGCGGATGACGTGGCGGCTGTCATTATTGCTCGTAATGTGGCGCTAGCACAGACGCGACTCGATCAGGTGATGTGCCGAATTCGCCGGTGGATGGGCGATCATGCACTGGAACTAGCAAACCCAGAGTGCAGCCGCTGAAAATTGGAGAGGTGTCGGTGCAGACTAAGGCATCCGTCAAGTACCTGGGGGTGACGCTAGATACGAAGCTCACCTTCTGAGAACAAATCCGGAGGTCCGCGGACAAGGCGGCGGTGGTGGCGGCCTCCCTTTGCAGGATCATGGTCAACGTGAGTGGACCATGCCCCTGCATCAGGCGGTTGCTGCTACGCGCTGCCGAGTCCGTGATGCTTTACGGCGCTGAAGTCTGGGCCGACGAGCTACGGTACGAGATGTACCGAAAGCGCATGGCGGCGGTACAACGGAGATGCGCCCTTCGTGTTGCGAGTTCGTATCGCACGGCCTCGGAGGCGGCTTCCCTAGTGGTCGCGGGGGTCGTCCCCATAGACCTTCTAGCCCAGGAGCGGAAGTTCGTCCACCACATAAAGGGGACTCTTACACAAGCGGAAGCCAAAATGCGGGCCAGGGAGCAATCATTGGCCTGCTGCAAGGACAGGTGGAACCAGGAATCGTGCGGAAGATGGACCGCTAGGCTGATAAGCCAGGTGGGCCCGTGGATCGGTCGGCAACACGGAGAGGTAAATTACTACCTCACCCAGCTGCTGACTGGCCATGGGTACTTCCGCGCGTACCTCCATAGGATGGGCAATGTGTGCGGGCGGTGGCAAGAGGAGAGGAGCGGACTAGAGAACGATGTCGGAAGAGTAACCTCGGAAGACATCGTCCCGGTCATGCTCTCGAGCACGAGGACATCCCCTAAGGTAAGCAGGAAGCTGTATGTAAGTAGAGTGCCCCGATGGTAATCACCCTGGTCCCCTCCCCGAAGTAATGCCTAACTACGGATTCCAGGTCTATGAAGCTGCACCAGCCACTCCATCCCAATCCAAAAAATCCACCATCATAATTTTTAAATAATTTATTACCGAAATAAAAAATTTATTACCGCATCCGTCTATTAAAAAACGCAGGGCGGTGTAGCTTAAAATTTAAGCCAGCCCAATTCGCTGTAACTCCCGTTCTATTGAAGCTAGAAAGTCCAGAAACAGCCCATAATTTTTAGCTCGGAAAATGCTTTCAGACTTCCAGGGGGTGGTTTTGCTCAGATCTCATTTTCCCACCCTTAGCGCAGTTTAAATGTTTCGTCCGGCAAGAAAATCATTAGAAAGTTATAATTCTCGGATTTTTACCCCCAAGTACGATAAAATACAGAAAATAAGAATTTATTATCGCCTCAGATCTCTTCCTTCTCCACCAGATTTTCAATCCGTAGCACGTGTAAATATTTATTACATATAAATAATAGTACATATAAATAATGTAGGCCTGACAGTCATAGCCCGGGATAGAGGCTATTAGTGATCAATAAGCAATAAACAAGTAGGCCGGAAAACCACGTAGCCCAGGGGAGCTTTTAGAGATTATATAATAATTATATATATAATAATCCTCGAAACGATCAAAACTTGCGCCCAAAAACCACATAACCCGGGGGAATATTAAAATATTATAAATAATCCCTTAAACTATAAACTCGTGCGCCCAAAATGACATAGCCCGGTTGACATTTTAAAGATTGTAAATATAATAAGTCTTTAAGCAATTAATGTGCAGGCCCGAAAACCACATAGCCCGGGGGAATATTAAAATATTATAAATAATCCCTTAAACTATAAACTCGTGTGCCCAAAATGACATAGCCCGGTTGACATTTTAAAGATTGTAAATATAATAAGTCTTTAAGCAATTAATGTGCAGGCCCGAAAACCACATAGCCCGGGGGAATATTAAAATATTATAAATAATCCCTTAAACTATAAACTCGTGTGCCCAAAATGACATAGCCCGGTTGACATTTTAAAGATTGTAAATATAATAAGTCTTTAAGCAATTAATGTGCAGGCCCGAAAACCACATAGCCCGGGGGAGTTTTTAAACACTGTAAATAGTTTTTTAAACAATAAACTCATGCCTTCAACAACCACGTAGCAAAGTTTATATTTATATTTAATAAATATTTAAACGTGCTAAGGGTTGAAAATCTGGTGGAGACGTAAGAGATCTGAGGCGGTAATAAATTCTTATTTTCTGTATTTTATCGTACCTGGGGGTTAAAATCTGGGAATTATTATTTTTTAATGTTTTTCTTGCTGGTTGAAACCTTTAAACGGCGCTAAGGGTGGGAAAATGAAATCTGAGCAAAACCAACCTCGGTCAGTCTGAAAGCATTTTTCGAGCTGAAAATTATGGGCGGTTTCTGGATTTTCTAGCCTCAATAAAACGGGAGTTACAGCGAATTGAGCTGGCTTAAGATCTTAAGCTGGCCCGATCAAGGGTTGAAAATCTGGCGGAGAGGGTGAGAATCGATCTGAGGCGGTAATAAATTCTTAGTTCTTTTATTTTATCATACCTGGGGGTTAAAATCTGGGAATTATTATTTTTTAATGTTTTTCTTGCTGGTTGAAACTTTTAAACGACGCTTAGGGTGGGAAAATGAAATCTGAGCAAAACCACCCCCTGTCAGTCTGAAAGAATTTTCCGAGCTGAAAATTATGGGCGGTTTTTGGATTTTCTAGCTTCAATAGAATGGGAGTTACAGCGAATTGGGCTGGCTTAAATTTTGAGCTACACCGCCCTGCGTTTTTTAACTGACGGATGCGGTAATAAATTTTTTATTGCGGTAATAAATTATTTAGAAATTGTTTAAAAATTATGACGGTGGATTTTTTCGATTGGGATGTAGTGGCTGGTGCAGCTTAATAGGCCCGATTTATTTACGTTTTCAAAAAACTTACGAGCTGTATTTCCGTCATTGGAAGAGCCGTAGCCTAGCTTTGGAAAGTCAACTCGCAGAGCCATTTCCTTCAAAAATTTCTCTTGGATATATTTTTTGCGTTGTTCCATAATATCTTTTGTTCCATCCTTTTTTTCCGCCTTCCATTTTTTGAAAGGTATCCTATAAGAAATATGTAGAAGCCAGTCGAAACAATGTATGTAAGCATGAAGTATTGGCAAATTGTATGAATATTCAGATGTATCTGCATGTCTCTTATGAAGCTTATCTACATTATTCATTTCTGAAATTTTTGCACAACAAATATTGCAGCTCATACTCGAAGTATTACTTAAAGCTTTGGTAGCCTTGCCATCAATCATAGCTAATTTTATTACAAAATTAATTTTGACGGATTTGATAGCAAAGATTTCTACAGAATCGATCTGGTTTTGCATGTATAGTTTTTCAGCTCTTGATATTTTTTGAGTTTCATGCAACCATTGAATTCGAATAGGTCTGCAAAATCTTGTAGAGCTAGGCCTTGGGTTCTCCCAAAGAATTTTCTTAGAAGAAATAATTTCCAGTCGAAATGAAACTACAGAAGTTAGACATTTTCATCAGTAGCAATAAAATTATCCCATTTCTATTTATAATTGGAGTGACCTGAACTTCCATCAAACCCGCACTTAAAAATCAAAGAAAGATTATTATTTTCAATTGTACTATTTTCTAATAAATCTAAACCTTGCAACAACCTGCTGCAGGTATGATTGAGGATACTTTGCAAAGGTACTTCGCATAATTTATCCGTTACATTTATAAATGATGGATAAGCATCTTTTTTTGCTTTTATTAAATAATCATATGACGGGTAAATGTTACAATTCAAATTTCGTGCGCCTTGCGATATTGATCGGTATTGCTTTTTTGAAAAATTATTGTCTATTAAAAATGCTAATGCTTGCTCGGGTGTATAACGCTTTTGACCAGTACTTGTCTGAGTCGTCTCTTTTAAAGTACTTGTACTAACTACTTCATTTGATGCAAATTTGTTTACTATATTTGAAACTAATTTTGCTTCTTTATTATTACCGTCTTTCTTCAAAGTTATAGACGCAGCTAGACAAAGCTCTGATTTTGAATTTGATTCATTTAATTCTTTTACTCTTCCTTTTTGTTGTCGTTGACTTAAATCTTCGAAGTTTTTTCTTTTTTTTTCGTTTATTTTAAAAATATATTGACATATTATTAACAGTAAAAAAGCAATAGTAGTATATAATTAGCAATAGTACATAATTATGTTTATATTTAATTAGCAATAATTAAAACTTTAATACTTAATTCAATTAAGAAGTAAAGTTATATAAAAATATATTTCTTTTCAAAATGCAAATTTGTAAGAAAAAAGATGTTTTTCTTTTATTTAAAAAAGTTTTGTATTTTTTTTACTAATAGTAAGTGCAAGTTTTAAACTTACTCAAAATTTTTGACAAATATTGATTCATTATTGGACAAGCATTTGTACGTTTTAAATTCGATACATGTATAATTATATAAATTGGCAATAAAAACTTACCAGAAGTATTGTCAGCATCTCCGAAGGTAAAAGTAATATCTTCATAAAGCCATTCAGAATTCTTTTTTTCGAATTTTTTTATACTAGTTCCATTTTTTTCCATTTTAAAAAGTATTTATTAAAAAATTTACTGTTGAGTATCGAGGTTATAGTTTTTATATTTGATATATTATTATTACAATCAAACTTATCAATCAAAAATTCACAAACAACTTTTTTTTCTTTTGCTTTGAGATTCTTATTAGAAAAAATAATTTGATGTAATTCCACTCTTTTTCTTTTATTTATCATAATTTCTATTACATTAAATATATATGTTCATTTAGTTTTAAAATTAGTGTATGTATTGAAAAAAAATTAATATGCTTACATACCTTAATTACAAAAAAAATTTCAAATTCAAAAACTTTAATAATACCGTGAACAGTAATTAATATTTCTTTTGACCCTTCTCTCTTCAACGTCCCGTTAACATCCAGCTTGATTAATGCATAATCCCAGTCAACATGTTATTACAAATTATGTAATAGACTATAAGCAGGCAATTATGAAACGCGATTTTTATTCAAAAATTAGAAAATGAAAATTGGGAAAGTTTAAATTACAACTTAATTATTTTTTTTTAGTTTTCTTCTATTTACTTGCAGGGGCGGTAATTGGCGGTAGATATTTTGATTTTATCTTACTATATTTTATATATACATTTATTTAGAGATTCATATTTTACTGGAAGGGGATATATGAGAATAAAATTACTTTTTCCTTATATTTATCTCGAAATACACGTTAAAAATGCAATATTTTAAATTTAATAAACAAAGTATAAATTAAATAGTAATGTTTAACAAAAATTATGTAATTTAAACACACACTGTAACGAACTTTACATCCCTCTCTCTCACCTAGCCATTTTATATTTCGAACTCTAATACTTATTAGAATAAGTATTAGAGTTCGAAGAGGAGAGCATACGACGTGGAGGGCGCTAAGGTAAGAGAGAGAGAGAGAGGGTTAGAGAGCGGTGCCGTGAGAGCGCGGTGTCGCGATTGGGCAGATTGCCTCGCGCCTTTGACCGAGCAAGAGTAACCCGTGGTGTTCGTGGTATCCCGAAACCGTGCTTCGCTATTTTCTTTCGTGTGTCCCCGGGTGTCCTGTGCTGTGTGTGCCATCCGAACGTTACACCTCCCCGAGTTCCAGCGAGCGAGCGGAGAGTCAGCGAGAGTCGCAGCGTTTCCGCCGTCTAAATGTAAGTGCCCGCTCTGGGCGATTTTCGATTTGTTCTCTCTCTCTCGATCTCCCTTGCGCCGTGCCGCTCGCCTAGCCGCCTCGCGCCTGCTGCTCGCGTTTAATTGCAATAATTTCTTTTTGCTACTTTTTTTTTACTTTCGTTTCTTTTTCGTGAATAAACCACGTCATCTCTCTTAAGCACATGTTGTTTATTTCTTCGTCACTTTCCCGCGATTACCACATTTCAGTAGCAGTGCAGGCAAGCAGAGGAGCCAACGAGTACGCGAAGAAGAACCACCACGTTGTCGAGAGTCTCCGGCTCTCGTTTTCTTTCAAATAGTTTGACTCCGCGTTGAGTCCGGTTGTCTTTCGCTTTTATTAAATTTATTTAACGGCAGAGATAGCCGGCCGTTACAACACTATATATGTTTTGTTAAAAAAAATTTAAGTAGCCTGGATTTATTATTGGTGAATATAAAAATCATTAATTATTTGTAAATTTACAAAAAATCTTATAAAATTAAAATGTTATAAAATTTTGGTTCCTATTCGGGAGTTATAGAACAATGAAAACATAAAGATTCTGAAGCATTTAAAGACATTTCGAAAATTTCCCTATGTCCACGTAAATCGGCAAAATCGGCCACTGTGCGCCGCTGCTGTAAATTCGGCTCCCCCCTTTTGGGGCTCCCCCTCTTGAGGCTCCCCCCTTTAGCGCCCCCCCCCCTCCTGAGGCTTGCGCCAACTCCCAATTTGACGTTTTAATTACTTATTTATAAATATGCGTAAAAAGTGTATGCGAATGCGTGATAGTGTGAATGCTTGCATGTTTGAGTCAAAATAAAAAAAATGTCAATGCTTAATTTTTTAATGAAATTACATAAAAATGTATAACGCTTTATTTTTTTAATTTTCTGATTCACAATACGAAATGTATTACTAAATACATACTATGTGACGTCTACGACTCGTTAGGGCAGTCAGGATTCGGCAATGAGAATGCACCGTAATGTTATGGAACATGTTCTGTAACAAAGTAGCGCGTCGGCTGCTACTGTTTACTTTATTCGTTGGCTGGCACATTATCTATTTATTTGTTCAAAACAAAATCAATAAATAGAAACCATTCAACAAAATGAAATGTTCTACAGAAACTTGCAACTAAAAGTTATGTTCTAACGAAGAAAACCTTAAAACTGTTTTGAGTTATCTAGAATAGCCCGCTGATTCAACTAAGAATACGCATTAAATTTTGTTTTGTTAGTTAATTATTCAGTAAGGAAAAACCTGCTTAAAAATATTGAATATAGTGAGTGAGTGAGTCGCTTATACATTTATTAAGTGACACAATTCATGAAATTTTATATATCACTGTACCTTTTAATAGAAGCACATGGCATCAACGAGCACCCAAATTTTACTCATTATATGGTACTCAATAAGATAAAAAAAATCAAGAAGAATGTGAAGAATGCGATACATTTTCTAAATCTTCAAGTACCATAAAAGTAGTCGAAGCAGATAATAGCTGGAAACGAATCTCTTAGCCTTGATAAGCGCATAAAGTTAAAAAAAATATCAGCAGTCATCAGAAACTTCACTGAAAAAGTAGGAAGAATTGTTATACGGTACTGGAAAATTTTGAACTGCCCAACTAATAAAGCCATGAAATGATTTTTGTGAGAAACTTTAAAGTTGTTGCGAGCCGCTTTTTATTTAAGGTGAAGCAACTGGATTTTGGTTCTTTGCAGACAACAAATAAATTTATTGTGTAGCGCATTCGTCTCGGCACA
>JAWWEO010019554.1:0-13755 GCA_035582975.1 Ormyrus labotus | reverse complement strand
ATAAAAAGTGTGGTACGTTGGGTAAAACAGAGCACTTTTTATCTGTCGGTAAATATTGAGTTTGGCATCCCCTTAAAAACTATACTTACTTTTTTCTAATACCAAATATAGAATTTAACCGTGTTTTTTTACAACCTGTTTGGTTGGTAAATTTCGTGGTAAAAGTATTCTTCGAAAAGAAATATGTTCAATAAAAACAAGTCTTCCACCCGGAACAGCAAATAACTCCCAATAAAAAAGGATCTAAATACCCTTCATTTTCGAAAAGCCCGTCGCGCGTCCCGCCCCAATTTCCGTTGATCAGCGCTGGAAAACAAGCTCTCCCGCGTGCAATAAACAGCCGGCCAGCTGCAGTCTCGGGCATCCGCGACTGTCCGACCATCGGGGAAAATCGAGAAAAGCTCTGCTCTGCGTCCCTCTCTCCCGGGGATAAATCGCCGGATCGAAAGCGCGCGTCGGCGGGAAGTTCGGCGGTGGGGCGGGGGGGGGAGGCCGTTAGCTCGTAATCACCGCTGCAATTAAGCGTGTGCGCGAGAACGCGCGTTACGCGAAAAGCGAGAGTAGTAGTTTTGCGCTCGTTAGTTTCAGAACGCGCGGCAGCCTTGGCAAATGCGATTAGCGCCCGCAGCGGCCCGGACGTAAGAGTAGCGGATGACGAGGACGGCCGTCGGAGCGAGAGAGAGAGAGAGAGAGAGAGAGGGAGGGAGTCTCTTAACGAGCGGAATTGCGATATTGTGTCGGGGCCCGAGCGGGATTGTTTGCGGATAAGTGGGATATTTAATTTGGCTGCTCGCGCTGCTTTGCATAACAATTTGTTTGAGCCCCGGCTAAATGTCACAATTAAAATCAAGCCCTTTGCCAGGGGGGGGCGGCTTGGGAAGGGCTGAGAACTTGGCCAGTTTGCTGATTGTCTCGCGGCTAAGTGGCCGGGGGAGATTTTGTCGCTTAATAATGAAGTTGCGGCTGGCGAGTAAAGTTTTTGTTGTTACGGATTATATATTTTTTTGTTGGGTTTAAAAATACTGCTCGCCGGGTCTGATAATTGCAAAAGTTTATTCATATTCGCGGGACGTGCTGTGCGGCTATTAAATTGCCTCTTTAGGGGTATAATGCTGCGAAATTAAACGAGATATATTAGAGAGAAAGTTTAACACTATTTCAGGGCATTGCGATAGAAGTAATCCAGTAGCTTTGTTAGAAAAGCAATAAATTCCGATGAAATAAAACCTATTCTTGAAGGCCGTCGCGTAATGTATTTCGCTCGGTTGACTATGAAGCATGAAAAAAAGGTGTATACTTTTTATGCCCGGGATGATCGCGTCCTCCTAGTTTTATGCCTACACATTTTCACGATGACTTTCGACCTGAAATTTATTAGAGTGAAAATATTGCCACTTCAGCGCTTCCAGAATAGCTCATTTTTTAGGTTAGTCAGATTCTTAATTCTGTTTATCAACAAGTTCTTTAAGAATCTTCTCGACGTTAAAGTATAAGCTTTATGTATAAAATTTAACACTTTTAATGAAAATTAAAAAATTTAAATAAAAGCTGTTAAAAGCCAGTGGTTTTTATTCGGTTACCTTTTATTTGCTTTAATTTTTGTAGTATAATCATGTACATTTACTAAAAGCTCTTTAAAAAGCACTTTCAATGCATATTACGTCTTTACATCGAATATTAAACAGATAAAATATTTTAGTCATAAATAAATGATTCATTACTTCACGTACATATTAAAGCAATCCAAACCTTTTAAAAATATCTTATTTTGCTTCAAAACCACAAGTTCGTCATTTTTATTCTACCCCTCTCTTAAACTCAATCATCGTCGGCGCTTTTGAAACCCGTCGAAAATTGAATCGTCAAAACGCCAAACCCCGACTAAAATTAAAAGCCGCCTCGTGAAACCTCATGAAAGCGGAAATCTCGACACGCGAGATCCATTCGTGCGACATTACATCGTTAAAACCCCCTCCTCCCGGGTCGGCGTTATCTGCGTTCCGTCGCGCCTCCGCCTTCGCGCAGCGCGCATATGATTCCCTTCCTCGCGAGAGACGTCTTTCGCGCGCTCGCCTCCCTGTCGGCCGGGTAGCAATTTTTTTACGCCCCACTCGTTCGAGCCTGTTTTACTGCGTTCTTTCGCGGCCATTCGAATTTCATGCCGCAGGGGGAGAGAGGACCATAAGCGTCGACTGCCTCTGCCCTCTCCTGCTGCGGTTATGCCCGGCGACAGCTTCGAGGAGCCGCTGCGGCGTATGTCGCGGTTAAAAATATATATATGCGCAGGCCAGCCGTAATGTATTTGTTATCGCCGATAGTGAGACCCGATTCTCGTATTCATTATTATACGGAGAACATCTTTATCGGGCTGTTCTTTGCGGTTTAGGGGTTTTTGGTGGGTAAGGAGTGTAATTTTCAGTTCGTGCTTTATGACATGCTGTTGCGCGTACCTTTATTAGCCGTAATAAATTTCGAACTCTTACTGTAAGGGTCAGTGTAATTGCGTCGGGTGTTAGGGCTGAATAAATCATGTTTATGAATAAATTATAGGCTTGGTTTTTAATACGGGTGTTTACATGCTAACTCTCGGCTTTTTCAATTTCGGTAGATTTACGTTTAAAATTCTAAATTTCGCTAAAAAAAAACAATATTGCATTGTATTTTATTATTTTATAGAATTCAAACGTGCATTCGGTTTTAAAATTCTAGGACAATTTTATTCCGAATTTGATTTTATTGCCAAAAAATATTTATGAAAACTTTTAAACTTTCCGAATCGCATACATTTCTATAAATACATTAAAAACTGCCGAGCCCAAAAAATAACATAGCATTTAATCTTCACTAAACGCCGCGATGCTCTCCGCCGCCGAAACCAGCCGGCAAACTTTCAAGAAACCTCGGTCGCGCTTCACTCGTCATCCATTCGTCAATCCCGACGGCGGGAATGCCGAGACTGCATGATTTAGCGTTCAATTAGCAAACCATAGTTAAACGCTCCGCTCTACCCGATCCCTTCCCCAGACGCGGTATAAATCGCGGCTGTCAAACGCGCGAGGGCGTCGGGCCTGCAGTCGATAATCGAATCATTAGCTAAACGATATCTCGCGCGACGTTACCGATACGCAGCCTTTGACTTTCCATAATTCACCGCGGGCAAAAATGGCCCGCGGCCAGGCGCCTATTATTGCCGAGTTTCGAGAGATGCCGAGTGCTCCTTTGATGCTCGGGGTGAAGAGATCGTTTCGGGGAGGTATGAAGGACTGAAATTATGCTGCAAAAAGGAAGATTTTTTTTGTCAATTGAGTTGTTTTAACTTTGTTTGAGAGTAGTGAAGGTTGGAGGGAACGACGAGGTTTAAGGTAGCTTTATTTTGAGCTATATATAAATAATTAGAAGAATTTTTGGATTATGTTGAGTTAAATTAAGCAACTGTTACTTATTGCTAATATTGAACATTTTTTTTTCAATGTAATTTATTATTTAAAGGAGAGTTTTCATATTCTGCATTTTTAATTATTATAGTTTTGATGATTGTTACAATTCAACAACGCCGCAGGTAGGCGAAAACAAAGCCATAGACTCTGTAATTGCACTCCTATTTTTCAGTGATTGAAGTACGAATGTGATTTTTATACCAAGAACGTGACTATACTGTAAGCGGTTTGTATATAAAAGTCATTCGCAGTTAGCTTCCTCCTAACTAATTTATTGTTCCATTATTATCTCGTTTTTATTTTTATTTTATTTTTATATGCTCATTTTAGAATTTAATGAAAAGCTAACAAAATTTAAATATAAATTTTGTTATTGGAATATTTAAAGTCCTAAAAAACAGAATTTTTGAAACTCCACGTACAAAACTTGATTTCGCGCAAACTTAAATATAAATGCATGCGCTAAATTAAGTCATATAAAAATATTAGCCAAAGAAAAATAATTCTTTTTATTTTATTTGAACTATATTGCTAAAACTAACAAAAAAGTCATAATAAAATAATAATAATAATAACAATAATATGTTATATATATAATCGCGATACGATACATAACTTAAAATCGGTATAAAACAAAAACTAGTAGATGAACTTCAAAAATTCTTTATAATTTTGAAAGTTTAGTTAAAGACGAAAAAAATAAGTGGTCGATCATTGAAAGAGATCGATTATTCACTAAGATACAGCTATTCAAAAAATTGAAACAAAATAAATGAAACTTTAACATCTTTTGAACTAATACGATTCATAAACAGAAAAACTACAGCTCTGAACATGTAAAAGATCTACCTTTTTCCAAAATTTCAAGTAATTTAAAGTCTTTTTACTTCCGTAATCATTTCCCCTAGAAAACTTATTTTTTTCGGTTTTCAGCTTTTTATTCAAAAACTAATTGACAAAATGTCTTGAAATTTTAACAGATTATAGCTATATATATTTTCAATTACCAAAAATTTTTTCAGAGTAGTTGATAATTTAATTTAAGAATTATAAGCTTTTTTTAAAAAAAAACACGTTTTTATCAAAAACAAAAGAACCATAAGAGCTAGGGTAACTTTTTTCTCTGAAATTATGATTCTAAAGTCAAACATTTTGAAGACATATAAATATTCCAGGAATATTTTAATGAAAGATTATTGGAAATTCCTAGCTGGCAAAATGGATCTCTTTTTGTAGAAAAATTTGATTCGATCATGCAAAGAACTGACGAGGCTGGATTGTTTAAATCATTGAATTATGTTAGTGAACAAAATAGCCTGAACAAATGGAACGATTTGAAAAATAATTTTATGCTGGTTCAATTACTGATCATCTATTTGGTTATTATACAATATTCTTATTTATTCCAGAAATATTAATAAATGTTTTTTACAAGTGTGGCGCACGATATGTTAAAAGACGCTATAAAAACTTTAATAAATGAAATTTCAGATTTAGAATAACTGAAGTTTTCTTTTTTGAAAGTCTTTACACAAATTAATACACTGTCTATTTGTAAGCTTTCTTTATGACTCATTCCGATAATCAATTTAAGAAAGTATTAAATATTCATATAGTAAAATTTCAATTGTTATGGGCGTAAGCAAAATTTATAGTTTTTAAATATTCATTAATTTATATTTTAAAATACTATTTTTCATAGTACAATGAGAAAGCAAAATCTTTGACAAGTATGAACAAGAATGTTTGATTGTACCATAGATCTACAGCAGTTTATAAATTTTCTAATACAATTTGCTTTAAATATATTTGTCGAAAGGTCAAGATTTTTAATGAAAATTTAATTTTCATTCACAATCATACATTGTTTTTATACTACTCATTTTGCATTTTATCGCATAGGTTTCAAGAGAAATTTATATTCTAAATAGAATTTCTAAAAATTTTCGTTTCTAGAATAGACTTGTGAATCTTTTTTCCCTTTATTAGAAATGAAAGTGCTTTTTACAATAATGTAGAGTATAAGAGCAGCCATGACTCAGTAGGTAGAGTACCGGTCCTTTAACCAGAAGGTCTCCGGTTTGATTTCGGTCTCTAGCAAAAGCTGACATCGGAACACCACTGTCTTTATTTACAACTGCCTAATAACATCAAAGTTCAGGTGGTTCGGAAGTTACCTTCACAAGCCGTTTGTCCCATCACGATTTAGCAAGCCGCAAGGTAGCGTAAAAGTCGTCGTTAAATAAGATAAAAAAAAATGTAGAGCATGAAAAGTATGAATGCGAGAGCAAACACTTTTATTATGCATGCAAAAATGAATGCATACTGCAGGCACCTTTACTACAGGCGTCTTTCTATTATTTGCGCATCGCGCCGTAAATCGATTCTTTGCCTGATAAGCAGCTGGGGGAGCGCTGATCCCCCCTCCTTACTCTCGATTGCCGAAACGCGACAGGTGCGAGGATAGGAAAAGCCGACCCTGGCACGTCGAACACGTAGCGGAAGGCGGATATGCAGATTGACGAGTGGAGAAGTCGATGGAGAGTGAAGGAGTTGGAGTCTTACTGTTCGTTCCTGCGGGTGATGAGGGTTTCTCTTCTGGTTACTTAGGATCGGTTGGTTTCTAATTTCAGGGCGGAAATCTGGAAGTATTTTCTGATTGTATAAATTTAGTCTGCGGAGTCTTACCTTTTTTCGAAAAGTAAAAATATCTGAATTGTCAGATAAAATTACTTACATGCGGCCGCAGATGCAATAATATTTGAATCTTCCAAAATTGTTCGTCAAGCTAACTCTCACCTCTTGAAATTCAATTTTTGAACTCCTCGAAAGCCCGACCGCCGAAAAAAGCTACACAATCACGCACGAAAACAAAAAAGCACTCACACTGAACCCAGCTATTTTTTCAACAGAAGCTTCCACTCCATTCTCCCCCCTGTTTATTTAACTTCCACGTCTTTGCTCACTTGACGGTGCCGTTTTTCCGTCCTCCAACAGAGCGCGTCTCTCTGGCCCTCTCTCTCCGCGCTCTTGTCCATTTTCGTTCGCAGCTCTTTGTCGATATACGCGATGTTTGCTCGATAAGAGCTACTAACAAACGATTAATCGTCTCTGAACAATCATCCGCTGCAAAATAAATCGCCCGACTCTCTCCGCGCTGCGTCGGATTAATGTTCTGTTTTGTCAATGGCTAAGGGCCGCGCGCCGCTTTTTGGCCCCTGATGCTGTGCTTTTTTTTGGAGCCGACAAGAGCTGTGCACGACGAATCCACCAATTTTCGGCGTTGTATTTTTGCAGTTGTACGACGTCAAGAGCGACGCGGTATATTTTTTTTTCAGGGCTGTTTATCATACATCGACACCGTGTGGAGATGGAAGGGTTGGAGAACGAGGAATTTTTACTGTCGAAGAGGTGATTCTAATGACTTATTTCGTCGGCTAGAATAGCTTTGCGAGTTTAAAATAAAGAACTGATTAAAAATTTAGGAATCTTCGGAAAGGTTTTAGAAAATTTTTTTATAGAATTTCCTTTGCGTAATTTAGAATCTTAATTACTGTTCGAGGAACAAAATATTTTTAACACTTCACTGAATTAGATTAGAATGCAAAGATCGAAGCATCGATACCGACTGAATTTAAACGATTAACTATACTATCAGTACTTCTATCGCATCTCTTACAAAAAAATGCCCAGATCGGAAGCTAAAATAAGCAATCGTCGAAGCTTCATCATTTATTTAAAACAATTTATTTCCCTCTTCTTTCCCTCGACCTCCAATCCGGGAACGTAAATCAGCTTGAAGATTAATCAACTCTCCGTCCCATCGGGGAGCGCTGCTCGCCTGTAGCTGTCGCGCGATAAGAAATTCTGGAGCTCCGTACTTACAGTCCGTTCCGGGAATAAGTCGACTGAGAGAAAGAGAGGGAGAGAGAGAGAGAGAGAGAGAGAGAGGGAGCAGCTTTGTGAAATTTGCAGCGAGGTTCACGTGCGCCGGAAATTCCGGTGCAGTCGGGGAAACGCTTGATCGTGGAACGGCTTCGCCAAAGGCATCGAACGCGGATCCGTTCATGCCGAAAGTCATGAGAAACGTATCTCTTTCCTTATTTTCATTCTCCCCGGCTGCTGCTGCTTTAGCTTTTTCTGCGCGCGCGCGCGCCCCTCGGAACGTGATTTTTCTTACAGATTTGGGGGAAGCAGAAAGGAGGAAAAAAGCCTGGCATTGTGTTTCAGAATTTTTTCGGAGGAGGCCTGGGGACGGAGGAAAAGCTCCGGTGTTCCTTTGTCAGGGAAAATCGACTTTCGCAAATATGTCCGTATCTGCGAACGTGGCATTAGAGGTATTTTTGACTTTCGGCTAAGTTATAAGTAAAGTTGCCCTTATTTAAATATGAAAAGTTTAGAAATTCTTATTTATTTATTCTCATTGTTTTAATTAAAAAAAATAATAATTTTTTATAAAACGTAGAATTCTCTTTGTATATTAAATTATACATAAGCAAGTATAAGTTTTTCCGCCATACAAATTTTGTTCATTCGTTTATAATATTATCTCATTCTTTTTTTTTTTAAATTAAAAAATTACTATTTTGTTAAGTAATATGCAATACAAAAATTGCTTTTAATTACCTAACCATCATTTTTCATTGATATACTTTTAAACTTTTAAAAAAATGATTTATCGCTTAATCTTTTTTAATATTATTTTTATGACAGTACTGAAATCTGTTTAAAATAGCAAGTAATTTTTTATACTGTATATATTGTGTAATGGTTTAAAATCGTAAGATGTTAGTTGTAAATGTAAGCAGTTATCACAGTTACACTTGCAATCTTCTGCTAAATCTTCATAATATCCGGCCCCTAAATTATAATAATAATTGATGGATCTGTGTCTACGGAAATCTTTATCATTTAAGAAGAGATATAAATTATACTCGCTGTCGAGATATGTGGTCTATTTATAATTATTATATATTTACAAAGTATAATTACAATATATAATATTTGCAGGTGCGCCTGTCTCTCCGCGACGTTTCTCATCGCGACGAACTTGCCGCCCCGCTGCTTCGCGATGTAACTTTTGGCCCTTGGAGCCATTTTTTCCGCGGGAACATAATGAGGCTTAATAAACTGCTATTAGGGAAGGAATTGCAAAAAGTGTTTAATAATAAATATTGCAAGCGGCTGGAGGATTATCAACTTTTTAGTGTGAGGTAGGTTGGAACTTGATTTTATAGGCTATAGAGGCACTGTTATTTTAGCTTATAGTACAACTTAGTAACTGCGTTAGCCTTTTAATTGTGCTGCTTAACTCTAAGAGATAAGCAATATGTATACTTACGCTGCTGCTAAATTTGGCTCTCCCTTTTCTGCCAATTGTTCTTCATTTTCTTTTACGAAATAAAATTTCGTTTTCATCATTTACTAATTCGTTTTCCGGAAACTCATTTTGTCGTAATCCAGCCGGAAAAATGACCCTCCTTTTTGGTTGTCCAATGAATACTCTAGGAAATAGCGGATTCCCATAAATGAAATATGTAAATGAATGTATAGATTTGGATCAATGCATACGTCTAAGTGAATATATCTTGAATCTAGCAATATACTCCTTCACTTGCTGGTCCATTTTACTCATCCAATAATCTTGAGCCAGCAGTTCCATGGTTTTTTTTAACTCCGAAGTGACCGATTTCGTGCGCTCTTTTCATTATGTCCTGCTGCAGGTCTTTAGGTTGTATGTGATATACTTGATGACGAATACTTGCTCAGGGCGCTCTCGCGTGCCTTGATAAATATTAATATAAAATAGTACAAGTATCGAAAATATAATCCATACATAATTTACTTTTATGTTTCAATATTCTGTTTAACTGAAAGCAGCGTCATTTGCCAGAGATATTCTAGCTTCAATCCATACACTACCATAAAGACTAAAGTACACCAATAGTCATTTAAAACGCTCACACCATAAAGCAAAGGACAAACAGGGCCAGCAGGAAAATTACAGTAAAAGGCTAACAATTATCGATCGTAATTATCGACGTTGCACTCACTCATTCCCGCTTAGGCGATATTACACGCGGCTCTCTCTCTCTCTCTCTCTCTCCTTTATATCCTCTGCCACCTGGAAAATAACCTGCTGCAAAGCCATCGTCGATTGGCTGTTTAGCCGGGGGATCGAGAACCAAGTGTCGACTCTCGCTCTCTCGAGCGGTTGATTGGAAAATTCTCTATTTAACTTTCGGTTAAATTACGCGGACGCGCGTCCGGGCGCTCAGTGTGTATGCTTAACGAAGATGTCGGCTCTCTCTCTTCCCCGCTATGATACGGCCCAAGTCCACGCGGGTAATTGAATTTTGCATAGTACGGTAAAGTGCCGAAATTGTCGAAGCGGGTCATTATAAACTTCGCGGAAGCGTTAAAATGGGGCGCGGCCTCGAGTCTGCGGCCTGTATAATTATGCGTGCTGATTATACCGGGGCGGCTAACCGGCGTGTGTGTGCCGCCCGGAAGACGTACGAGGACTCTGGGTGCTGGTTTACAAGCTGTTTTTGCCGCGCTGATGTTTATTCCGCCGCTTGATTTTCTGGTTTCGGTGCGATCCCGGGCGAGTTTGCACGCTGATTATCGGAAATTGATTAATGATTTACGCCGGGAGTTCTTAAATAAAGAAGCGCCAAAATGATCTGTACAGCTTGCAAAGCGATTTTCAAGCCGTTAATTTACGTTCTGTTTAAATAGCACTTCTGTTAACGGGTGAGAAAACAGTGTCATTAGGCTATGATTTATTTATTCTCCAAAAGTACAGGTTTAAATGTCTTTTATAGCTTTACTTGTTATTTTTCATTTAACATCATCTACATAAAACTAAAAATTTAACAACTGTAAATGGCTATTTCTCCATAAAATCTCAGTCCACATTAGTAGGTACTTTGAAGTAAACGTGCTGATATATAATAAATCGGTTAATAACTTTTAGTCTAAAAAAAATTTGAATACAATCAGCGAACAACAGAGAAAGCCATCACCAGCAATCAACTCTCTCACTCAAAAAAAAAAAAAAAAAAAAAAAATAATAAATAAAAAAATATTCACCGTTCCATCACTTAATCAAAAAACGTCTCTCGATCCAGCATCTCCAACAGCGATTACTCCCAGCAAAAACCCCTCCTCCCAGCCCGCCTAAAATCCAGCCCACGTAAGCACGTACGCAACAGCAGCGACGGCAGCAACAACAACAAGTGTCCCGCTCCGCAGCATCCTCCTCCTCCTCTTCCTCTTCGGGGGCTCGTGAGTGATCGATGTCGGCTCACGTAGCTCTCGCCTCCCTAAGCACGGAACGAGAGCGAGACGGCAGAGGAAAAAACAAACGTCAAGACGACTGCGGCGCTCCACTGATCGAACTTGCGGCGCTGTCGCCCGGCGTTGAGCGTTGTCCCCCGTCGGGCTCGTCGCGTCGCTCAACTGCCGCACGTCGGCCGACCGCAGCTGCGAGCCGGCTGTAAACGCTGACGCCCCCGACTCGCTGCTCGAGAATTTCACGGGCTGCGTTTTCGGGCGAGCCGAAGTTCGCGCTTCGCCTCGGGCTTTATGATGGATGTATGGAAATGGAGATTGATTCGTTTGTTTATCGGTGATCGTATATTTGGATTTCGGATGAAAATGAGAGTGGAGATAATTTTGTTCTTCGTCGTTAGGTTTAAAAATTACTATTACGCTTTTTTTGAACTTGAAGAGCTTGTTTTAATTATTAAATAAATGTTATATACCGTGTTAGATACGTCAATGGGTACTTTAATAAGCCAATTTTATTTGGTGGGTTTTAAGTAGATATGTCTCAACTCGGTCAGACATGAATTATTTGATCCGGTTCTCTTATATCATCAGAATTCATTAATATTATCAATTTATTCAAATTTAAAAGATTAAAACTAGCTAAAATATTGCCCGTACTAAAAAAGATAAAAAAAGTCATTCATTGTCGTAAATAAACTTGTATAGTATAAGTGATTCTAATTTTACAATTCATCTCTCCAGAAAATCTAATGGGGATAAACTGTACTATTCTACTAGAGGTCGATATTTAACTAGTTATCCAAACATTTAAAAATGAAAACGTACGCCGGTCTAAAGCGTTTACCCATTTAAATTTGAGGATTAGCCTGAAAGTTTTAGTATCAACAGAGTTCGATGCAGCGCTATTTACCTCAAAAATACAAGACACAATTTGATGATGTGAATTTTAGTCCCGAAACGGGACTATACATTCCGTCGAGAGCCCGGTGCACCTACAACACTTCTAAAGTCAAAACAAACATTGCAAAGCTATCCATACACCGGGGCGGCTGTCCATCACCGAAAGCTATCGAGTAATCCGCACTGACAGCTCGAAAATCAGCTTGACCCACATACATCGAGCTCTCTCTCTCTCTCTCCCACTTAATCGGTTTGATGCATTTCCCACCAAGAAAAATATGCGGGCTCTCTATTTTCCGAGTCTCTTTCCGAGGTGTGTGTGTGTGCGTATCTCGCGCTCGAAAAAATGATCACGTTCGGCTGATACGACGAATCGTTTTTCAAAATTCATTCCTCGCGCCTTTTTTATCGCGCGAGTTATAAATTGCTCTCTCGTACTTCGCTTTCGAGGCTTTCAAGATCGCGAATAAATTTGAATTCGAGAGTTTACTGTTTTTGGGGCATATTTCGCTTTCGGTATTCGATGTAATCGCCTTTAGCGTATTTGTTCAAACGAAAATGTTAAATATTAAATGTTGGTACAGATAACTTAATCTAAAGACATTTTGGTACTCTCTTTTACAACTGGATTATTTAGAAATTAAATTTTTTTTTCATTTTTATTCAGCATTTGACTTGTTGGAAAAACATTTTTAGTGTATACAATAATCCTGGTAAAAAATTAACTAGTTGGTCTGGTTATCGTGTATTTTAAATGGAGCGTTTTTCAGCCAAAATAGATGATGTCTAAATTAAATAAAAATAATTGGAAAATCATTATACTGAAATATTCATGAGCAAACATACTCAATCATTTGACAATGGCGAAAAATAATAGCAATTTGTCTTTTTCAACTACAAAACAAGCTAAGAATTGGCTAAAAACTGTTTAACGTTTCTACCAGGAAATCTAAAGATTCTAATAAAAATTGCACGGTAAAGACGAACGTGTTTTCCAAAAAATTTCCTCCTCTCATTGATTACTCTCCATTAATTAACGCAACAATCCCGGTCGCCAAACATTTACCCACCGGGCAAAAGAATATATCGCGCGCGCGTTAATTACAAGCCCGAACTTGATAACGTCAATCATCGAGGGGGAGGCGCGCTCGCTCGCCGACAAGCTAAAGCTAATTTCCTCGCGAGTCCGGCTAATGCCGGGCCGAGCTTCCGAGCATCAGCGGGGGCTTATCTCGCTGCCGTATAAACAGGCGCGCCCTAAAAAGCGCGCCTCCTAATTTAGCCGTCGTCCGGGCGGCGCGGCGCACCGTAAAATCCGCGAAATCCTCCGCGCGCGTCCGTATATATATATATATATATATACATATACATATAAATCCCGGGCGAGTCGTTACGGGGCGACGATTTGTCATACTAATGCGCGGCCCCGCGTGTCGCGCGGCGGCGACGCGTCTCCGACAAGTGTTGCTCTGCGCGCGGCGATGGCATTTCGATACCGAGAGCGAGCAGCATCTGGGGGGCCGTCTCGCGACAATTGGGGTGCAAGGCAGACGGCGCTATTGCTGTCAAATTAAGAGAAACGTCGACGAGGCGCTTGTTTTGCCGCGCGGGAGAGGCTCGTTTGTTGCCGCTGTTACGGGGTGTAATTGCCGAGCTTGTGAGCAGAGCGGTTGCGTAGGAAATTGGGTTTGGAAATTGATTGAATTAAAACAGCTTTTGCAGTTAAGTTTGAACTTTTGTGGATTAAATTCAGCTTTTTCGCTGAAAAATAAATGTATTTTAAAGTGCGTAATTATTAAACTTATTTTATTGATTATTTTTCTTTTTAATCCTTTCGTGATTTTATATCTTTTGGTTGAATATTTTTATTTTCAATACAACTTTTAGTTTTATTCTATCGGCATTTAAAAATAGTTTTTGATCCCAAATGAAATATTTTTCAGATGAATTTAAATTCCTCTCCTGACCTAAATACGGCTAAACAAAAGTTGTTTTTTGTCAACTTTGCGACAGAAGTATTTTACGTGGGTTGGTTAAATTATATCGAATGATATTGAATGACTTTGTCGTCGCACCGGCACGATTACGTATCGCGCCGTTTATTGTGTGTGTGTCCGGCTAA